>APFE031150804.1:0-14996 GCA_000404065.3 Pinus taeda
GTGAGTGCCAAGTAGATGCACATGAGAATCCCATTTATTTATGTAATGTGTATTTTTCCATACATCAGCTTTTCAGGTGTGCATAACTTACACCCATGGAAGAAAAATCAAACATGAGTATAGATTCATTATTGAAAATGTATATGAGATGACTTCCTGACTTCCCACTATTGCTGCTAAGTTAGCCACTATGAAGCTTGGCCATAATTCAACTTTTTCATATAATTCATTCTTAGACTAACACTCATACAAGTGTCCTTGTTCTGGATTCAAAATTCTTGTTAGAAAAGAAACTTTGGAAGTGTTGATGACCCCAATATGACCAAATTGTTTTCAAAAGTCTACAAGTCTCTCCAGTTCAATGAAAAAGCATATTCTATGCTTCTTTGTTATATAAAATACAACTTCCCAGCTTTTCAATATCTTCAAGGCATAATGGACTTATATCCTATCTCGATGAAAATGTGCTCACCTAGTATCAGCATATAGAAGTTGCTCTATATGTCCTCTTTGAGTTGGGAAATAAATGCAACCTCCCCCATGTAGGGGAGAATCAAACAAGGATAGAGAACCCCTATGAAAACTATCTGCCATTACATACCATATTTTAAATTGATTATTTCTTGCTGGATTTAGGTGTCATGGAACCAAATACATTTGCTCACCTTAATTGCCAACTGTGAGAAGTGCCCTAATTCAACAAACATAGACTTGTCACCTACCAATCATCCCTGATATTCTTCAATATAAGCACATAAAATAAAATTTCTTTTGTAATTAAGAGCTAAAGAGCTTTTGGTTTCAGCTGTAGTGCCATCCATTTGTTTAAGCTCTTTTTATGTTGATGTGTAGTAGGTAGATCGTTGCCCCTCTCTATCTATCATGCAAGGGTTGTTGTCCTTGGGGCTAATTCATTGCCATCTTGTTGGTTGTTTTCTTGCGGGGTGATGTGGGTGGTGATATGCTGAAGTTTTAACCAACGATGTCTTTTTCTTTAATTCACCACTTAATGGAGCCTAATTGGTAGCTGGTACATGTTGTGGTCCCTACTGTTGTTTCTTATCTTCCAATATTACTTCAACCGCTGAGTCCTCATCTAATGTATCAGTACCTGTAACATTTTTTGCTTCAGCGTCCTTGGATTCTACTTGTTTTTTTGGTACCTAGTTTGATGTTTGTGTTTGGTTATTGACCATTAAAGGCTCATCATATGATGTGTCAGTGTCATTAAAGATTTGTGCTTCTGCCTCCATAGTCTTTACTTGTGTCTTAATAGAAATATCCTGTAATGTTATTTTCTTCTTTTTATACCAGAGTTTCGTGAATTTCTTCTGCATATTAATATTAATAGTACCCACAAATTCCATCGAAGGATATTTCAAAACAACATCAATGTTATCCATATCTGAAATATTAAAATCACAATGCAACACATACTTATCCATAGAAAGTTTCAAATCTTTATAAACTTGAACATCCTCATCATCAACCTGCGTGTTTTCAATGTGTTTTGTTGAAACTTGCAATTTTTTGCCAAATTAACATTGATAAAATTATGCTTGCAGCTAGGATTTATAGACACAATGATCATCTCCTTCTGAATACATCCATGAACCAACAATAAGGAGATACCAATAGAAAATAACCCTTTAGGTTTCTTCGTTTCCTTCTTTCCTGTAAAAATAAAATCTTTGCTAGGTTGTGTGCCTGTATGTCTGAGCTTAGTAAGAGGATCCAAAAAATTAGATTTAGGGTCAAAGCGGTCACAAATGGATTTTGCAAACATCTCCCAAGTAATCGTCCTTGGATAACATTTAGAATGCTACTACCACCATTGCCATCTTTCTTGGTCCAAGTAAATGGATGCCACAGGTAGTTTAGTTTCATCATCTACGATGTGATTCAAAGTGAAATATTCTCTCATTTGTGCCAGCCATATTTCCAGATTAGAGCCATCAAATTTGTACATCTTCATCGAATTTTGATCTAAGAACTGGAATTTCAGATTCGCGCTGTAGCTTTCTCCCGTTCACAATCTTTTTTGAAAAAGAACTCATTTTAAATCAGCGATATCTACCTCATCTGTACTCTGATTCGACTGATTTTTTTTTTTTTGAAATTGGGTATATTTTCACAAAGAAATCAGATCTACAATTAGATTATGCAAATGTTGCCCCAGAACATATCAATCTGATCTGCAAACTCGCCACCCCTAAAAATGTCTACAACGCAGCTGATTTTCAAATCAGCGATATCTCCCTCATCTAGACGCTGATTCGATCGATTTTTTTTTCAAATTGGGTAATTTTTCACAAAGAATTCATATCTACAATTAGATTCTACAAATATTTTCTCAGAAAATACAGATCTGATCCACAAACTCATTGCCCTGAAAAATATCTGCAACACAATTGATTTTTAAATCAGTGATATCTCCCTCATCTCGACTTCGATTCGGCCGATTGTTTTTTTCAAATTAGGTATTTTTCACCAAAAACTCAGATCTGCAATTAGATTCTATAGGTTTTCCACCAGAACGTACAGATCCGATTTGCAAACTCACCACCCCGAAATATGTCTACAACACAGTTGATTTTTAAATTAGTGATATCTTCCTCATTCGTATTCTAATTCGGCCGATTTTTTCTTTTCTTTTCTTTTCTCTCTCTCTCTCTTTTTTTATTTATTTATTTTATTTTTAATTTTACTTTTTCAGATTGGGTTTTTTTCACAAAAAATTTAGATCTGGAATTAGATTTTACAGATTTTGCTCCAAAACGTACATATCTGATCCACAAACTTGCCGCCCCTAAAAATGTCTACAACACAACTGATATTTAAATCAACGATATCTCCCTCATCCGGACTCCTATTTGGCCGATTTGTTTTTTCAAATTGGGTATTTTTTTGCAAAGAACCCAGATCTGCAATTAGATTCTGCAAATATTTCACCAAAACATACAAATATGATCTTCAAAGTTGTTGCCCCAAAACGTTCCTGCAAAAATAATAAAAAAAAAATCTTCTTTTCCCACGAAACTGCTCTGATACCACTTTTTATAGATCTTACCTGAAAATATATGAGAATACAAATATACCCAAGAAATAAAAAGATATAAATAGATAGAAATGCTTCACTTTATTAATAGAACCCTTAAGGTAGAGCAACACCATACATTCACTCCTTAATGAAGGAGAACACTCCATAAGCCATACACCTATTCATACAATAATTCTTGACCTCTCTCAATGGGGAGTCTTTAGCCTCTATATAGGTCTCATACATACAATACCATGGGTCATTACCATGGTTCCCTCAATAGCATCTATCTAATTCCATGAGCTTATTACATTATTGCTAACTACCTATGGTCCCTTACATAATATGGGTTAACCACCTTATTTATTACTATAGCCCGTCCCATTATTACAATATTCCCTTCGGTACGTCCCTCTCTACCCCATATTATCCCCCCTATGTATACTACATGGTTCAATTATATTAGCATCCACTCTCTCAATTTTTATTTTTTTTAGAGTACTAAATATCTTACATAAATAATCACCTCCATTTGAAAAGGTTCCTATAAGGGAATTTTGTAAACCTTGACAATCATTTGCTGAAAACATTAATTTAACTTTTTAAAGATTTTGTAACACATACTAATAAGTTGGACTAGCTTGTATCCTTTTCTCGTAGGTGATTTATAGAAAGTTAAAAAAAAAAAGACAAATCTGTAATGAAAAAGACTATTCCTCTAAGAGACTCTCAGCCATCCACTTTGTTATTACAAAGGATATTAAACATGCAATAGGCTCAGATGGCTCTGAAAACCTTAGCCACAAATTTAACGAAGAGCATTGTACCTGTAGAATGGGTAAGCCTTTTTCCCCTTTTAACGCTCATCTTGAAATAACCATAACGCTCAAAAAATGGAGTAAGGATTAATTAACCTCAACTCAAGGTAAAAAAGTTGAGACAATGTCGACAACCTTAAAGGTAAACAAAAAAACTTACCCGTTAAAGTAGATAGGGGGCATAGAGACACAAAAGATCGCATGGATTTGCATGACAGAATATGAAGAATGGTTTTGCCTCTAGAACATTGTTTAACCAATATAAATATGAAAGCTTTTTTTTCAGTCATGGAACCAAAGACATTTGGTCACCTTAATTAACAACTCTGAGAAGTGTGCCAAATCAGAAAACATAGCCTCAGCTCCTGTCTACCATGACTAATATTCTTCAATATAATCACACAAAATAATGTTTCTTATGTAATTAATAACTAAAGAGTCAAACGAAAATGCCTCTCTCTGAAAACCTTAAAGAGGGAAACCTATAATGCAAAGGACTATGCCTCTAAGAAACTCTGAGCTATCTACTATGTTCTTTTGAAGGAAGCTAAACATGTGTTAGGGTGAGATGGGTTTGAAAATTTCTACAACCTTAAACAAAAATAAATAACTTACGAGTTAAACTTGCAGATAAGAGGCATAGAGAAGCAATGCATGGCATGGGTTTTCACAGTAGAATGGGTTCAAATGGGTTTGCATCTAGAACCTTGATTAACCAACATAACGGGTATGGGAACAACCGTCTCAGAAACCCTTCGAACTACCTCCAATCCAATGATTTGACATTCTCCAATAGTCTACAATATAATCCAATGGTTCAGAATGATGACAGTTGTGAAATACTTCTCAAAAGGAATGTCTTACGACGTAAATATACATATCAGATTAAAATATAAAACATATAAATAGTACTTATAAATTAATATCTATTTTACCATATAAATTAAAATAATATATGACATATAAATATTACTTAAAAATTAACATCCATTTTAACATATAAATTAAAATAATGATTGCATAAACATCTTTAAATTTAATTAATAAGTGATAAAAAATAATTTTTTTTACAATATAACAAGATTATACCCAGAAGAGAAAGATAGAAAGAGAGAGGGAGAGAGGGAGATGAGGGAAGAAAATCATAATGCCATGGGATAACACCATGGTTTATCAATACTATGGGCCATATATGCTTTTGATTATTATGTTACAGATCTAGGCTTTTAATTATTCAATTACAATAACATGGGCCAATACCATGGCTTATCAATACCATATGCCAAAAAAACATAACTTATTTCAAAATCAAAATATTTTGCAAATACTTTATTTTAATTTAATTTTATAACATTTTTTAATTAAATCTAAAATGAAAAAGGTTATAAGTACTACTGAGGTATATCTAAACCCTCCATCCTCACAAGTACTAAAAATATCCCCATAGAGAGGATAGATGCATTTTAACCAAGGATCAAAGTAGAGAGAGAAAACAAAGTGACTAACAATGATAGATCCAAAATATAGATTTAATATTTAACAATCAATTATATATATTTTTAATTTAGATACTTTTTAAAATATAATACAATGGGATCATATTTAAGAGAGACAGTGAGATGGAAGGGGAATAGAGTGGGGGGAGAGAGACATATGCATTGATTTTAGTGTAGATGTTGATTTCTAATTTGATACAACTAGATGTATGATTTACATTAATTTCGAAGTAATTAGATTAATAATGTGCATTTATTTTAGTGTAAGCACATCTCTTCCCCCTCCATCTATATCTCTATCTCCAATTTTCTCTCCTTTATCTCTTTATATCGCCCCCCAAACATACACACTCTCTCTCCACATCTATCTATATATCTCTCTCTCCATCCTTTTTCCACTCCCTTTCTTTCTCTTTCCCTTCTCTCTCAACACTTCTCTCTCATATCTATATCTTTTCCTCACCCCCAAAACATGAAAAATATCTCTAAGTTTGCGCACATAAACATTATTCATGAAGTGAATTGATTTATTTGTTACAATAATTCAACCATAAATACAATAATTGAATTTTTATCTTAAATAAAATGTTCTCTTACCCAAAATGTCTTCTTCTTAAAACTATAAATTGTTCGTAATTCACTATATTCTTATTATTCAAATTTTCTATTGTTCAACATTCTTACATTGTCACTTTGCACTTGAACATTTTATTTCATCATTTTTCATCATTCATGTTACTAAGAGTCTCTCTCATATTAACAAACTTAAACAAAGTTAAAGTTAAATTGACCTATTAAACATATTTAGCATATTTAAAATAATCAAAATAATTATATGTTCAACAAATTGTGTATGACTCCACACGACTGAAACCAGCGTAGATCCATCTTAACTTCAGATCTATCAAGATTCTAGAGGGATCAAATCTCTCAAGGTGCAAACATTTCCTCAAGTTTTGCACTCAAAAACAAGTTTGCACCTCGAGATATTTAATCCCTCTCGGGGCTTGATAGATCCCAGGTTAAGATGGATTTAAGTTGGTTTACAAAACTAAATCATCATGAACCATTAGATATGTTAGAACTTCTCATCAAATCATTATGAAAGTCTAATCAAGCATATAATCCAAATCCTTCATCAAATCATTATCAAATTCTAATCAAGCGTGTAATCCAAATCCTTGATCCAAATCCATGGATCCATAGATGACGAGTATTATGCAAAAAATATTATTTTGTTTTGAAATTCAAAGGTTTAGTTGTTGCATGTGTGTTTCTTACATTTTCACTTATGTTTCTTGCAAATTAAAAACTAAAAAATCAATTATATCTTTGTGAATTAAAAGCTATAAAATCAACTATACTACTATGTTGCTTATACATCCATGTTCTACAATTTCTACTTCATCACATATAAAGAATATTAATTATTAATTTATTTTAGGAAAGGATAAAAGAGTTTTCTTTTTTTATCAATTAAAAAAAAGATTTAGTTTCACAATCATTAAAATCTAAATTAACACTTAGGCCTCTAGTATTCATATTTTTGGTAATTCACATCTCAAAAATCTATATTTCCAATTTTAAAATCTAATGTGCAAATAATCCTTCAGATCATTCAAGGAAATTGAATTAAGATGCGAACACTCTTCCTTTCCTAAATTTACATGTAGCTCCTGCTAATGTCTGTAGTGCGATGCAAATAGCTATGTTTACGGTAATAATGGTGGATTTGAAATCAGTGACTACCAAAGATTGCAATGATATTTCAGTCAAAATCCGTGAACTCTAATGTATGTAGGGTTCTTCAAATTTAATCCATGATCTATCTCGAATTTGAATCTACTTAGAAAATCATTCTGTGGTTTTCGATATTTAACAATTTTAGATATATTTAAGTGCCATTTCTGCTTTAGAATTACATTGATACTTGTAAAACAAAGAAGCTCACTTGCAGTTCAGCTGGGCCATGAAGATCTCTACTCTAAAAATTGAGTGAGATGTATGCTCCAATGTTGAATCATCGAACACAAATCAAGTAGATATTCCAGTTATAAGACATCACAATTTTAGATATAGTTAAGTGCCATTTCTACTTTAGAATTACATTGATACTTGTAAAACAGAGAAGCTCGCTTGCAGTTCAGTTGGGCCATGAAGACCTGTACTCTAAAAAATTGAGTGAGATGTATGCTGCAATATAAAATCATCGAACATAAATCAAGTAGATATTCCAGTTATAAGACATCAAGTATATATTCCAGTTACAAGTTTCAAAAATTCCCATAACAAAAATTATGCCACTAGAAATTAGAAATTCTGACACTTGGCCGTGTTTTATAGTGTGTTTTATTGGAGCGTACTACATCACTAAGCTTTGCCAAACATCTTGGAGACCAACTTCTTAAAAGTTACATAGCACTATAAATTACTGTAGAATTGCCAACTGAAAGCATTAGCATATACTAATGTTGTTTCTCACAAATGATCTCCAAGCATGCCCCATGAAGGCAGAAATTGGTCTCATGACAATTTATGGGTCTGAGGTCTCCATTTTATGTGTAATAACTTTTATCAATTTGTTTAACAAGATTAGTAATATATGTTTATATATGTCTATCAAATCAATTTTGTTTATTAGGGTTACAAGATTTGTATGAAAACCGATGAGTTCTCACATTGAGAAAATTTCATAGGCAACATGAAAAAGAGGTCAAGAACACTAAAATAAGATAAACAAAGTTTTAAGCTAGTGAAATGTTAACAAATTATTTTTTTAAATTAAAATAAAAGAATATTTTAATTATTTATAAAGTTTTAACTTTATAATTTGTCATGGCCAATGCAAAACTAATAGTAGTCAACAGGAAAATCCATTTCTAGAGCCTTATCTAGAGAGAAAATAGTAATATATTTTTAATTATTTATAAATTTAAACCTTATGACTTTCCATTTCTAGAGTCTTACTTAGAGAGACCAGTAATATTTTTTTAATTATTTATAAAGTTAAACCTTATAACTTTCCATGGCCAATGCAAAACTAATAATGGTCAACGTGGAAATCCATTTACTTCATTATACATATTAAGTTACTAAAGTTAAAAAAAATTATAAGAAATAACTTAACTATAACTTTATTTAAAATAATTACTATTATTATTAACAATAGAAATAATATATATATTAAACACAAATATCTTTAGAAATAAACTTGTACAAGATTCTTAACTATCTATATTGACCCCACTTTGTTATGGAGATTATAGACTTTATTATGATACCATCAACCAATACAATGGCTAATCAATACCACATGCCAAAAAAACCATAACTCATTTCATATAACATAGGTTTACATTACATTTCTTTTAATTAATGAACTTAACTAAAAGGGAAAAAAAAGAGTAGCTACTTCAAAAATAAATGTCTACTTTTGATTTATGTAATTACTAAGAATATACTAAAATATTCTATGGAGGTAGATTTATGTAATTACTAAGAATATTTTAAAATATTCTATGGAGGTAGACAAAGAAAGCAATATAGGTTATAATCGAGAAAACTCAAGAAAAGGGAGAGGGGAGACTATAAAACACACCAATTGATAATATAATGGATGACAAGTTTCCAATATTGGTCCATCCTCTATCCTCTATTCCCCTTGTTGAGTTTTGACTCAGAGTTGGAACATGCATCTAATTCTGAAGCCTTTAGCCCGATCACTAGTGACTGCTTGGCTCGACACTCGCTTTTGTTGTGAGTGGAGCTTTCCGCTTTTATGGAACTCACACCACTTTCCCCTGTCTTTTTTCAGCTTCACGACAATGTTCTTTGCTTGTGGCTTTGGTGAGTTGTCCTAGGCCGCCCCTCCTTGGCTTTGTCCTTTATTCTACGGTTTGGGGACACCTTTCCCTTACTTCAGATTCACAAATCCAAAGTCTCACGTCTTCTGTTTAAACGTTTTCTCGATCTCAACGGCATATTGGTATGTCTTGCTAAGCAAGGAAATGTTTAGGAATTATATTTCATCCTAGATGTACTTCTATAGGAAGCATTGGTATTTGAGTAACAAATGCTACTCCAAATCCTTGATACCCAACTTTGTGCAAAGGGTATGAAAAATATTGGTAAACTCCAGAAGGTCTTTGTCCCTTCCCTGCCATAGCGTGGTCCACTTTATGTATTGATTCTCATAGCTTCTGACAAAGTATTACTACTCCTTCATGGTAGCTTGGAATGAATTCCAAGAGGGTTCTATTGAAAACAGTGAGGCCGTACTTTCATCCTTTTTCTTGCAGTAGGTTTCCCACAAGTCCTTGACTTGGGGGCGGCTTTGAGAAGAGTGAAAGTAATCTTTTCCCACCCAAAAAAATCATGAACAAAAAAGTACCCTTCTAGCATATTTAACCATTTAACTACGACGTCTACATTTATATGACCCTCAAATATGGGAATGTCAAAGTTAACTTGTACCTTAAAGGTTGTGGCACTTCCAAAGTAGCTGCTGAAAGTAGATGTGTCGCCCCTGGGTAGCCGCTGAAGGATCTGGGCAAAGTTGTCCATCATCATGTTACTTTGTCGCTCGAGGGCCTCTTTGAGCAATATTTTGATAGAATCCCTACCCTGTCGTCTTTATTTTCATCTACCATTGGAGGCCATCGGGATTTGTGAGGCTGGTGTTGCAAAGATTCAACTAGTTCAAGCCCTGACTCCTTATATCCCAACCTCTTTGGGGACATGCAGGCAAAAATAGAGAAAGTGCATACCACTCTGATACCATTGATCCAGATTTAAAAATGAACGCAATAAAGTACAAAAATAAACACAAATACATAGATACAACAAAAATAATACTTCATTTTATTAATGGAGAATACTGAAATATGCTTACAAACAAAAATGGAAATAAACTAGCTCGGGCGATGGTAGTTTATCTCTGAGAAGAGACGTGGCAGCTACATGCCTCTAAACTCCCTTACAATGAGGCTCAAGGGCCTTTTTATTATTGAACAATAAGAGAAAACCCTAAACAACCAAACACCTAACCCGAGGAGATGTAACACCAAGAGTTTATGGACCTTGTTGGGGTGAGTTGGACGATGAACTTCTCGGGGTCGTGAATTGGTCATATTATCTCCGTTTGACATGCATGATAACCCATTGGAAAGATCTCTCTGAGGACTATGAAAAGAAGATGATATAAGACAAAAAGTCATTGGCAGTAGATTTCAAAAAAATGTTGTTTAGGGCCTCAAAACGACTCCGAACGTTTTAGGACCCAAAAAACTTCTAAGAATAGTAAATTATGTTGTAATTAAGGAAACTGAAAAGCTGAAAGAAGAATTGGTGGGGGTCCAAGTGAAATTGGCAGGTGGAAACCAATATCCACCTAGATCACTATATATTTTTTATTTACATGCAACATTTTTCATAATTTTGACATATGTATATTTCTATTTATATGCACATCCTTGTATGTCATCTCTGTGGAGATACTCTATGTACCCACTTGCATCTAGGAATTATCTAATCGTTAACACAAAATTTGACAATCCCAAATTTACAAAAGCTAAGAATTTTTAATACAATATGAAAGCTAAGTTGAAAAAATATAAATATTTTTAAATTTTGAATCATTAATTAGAAATCATTTAAACTTATATTATTATTTAAAATACATATGACTAAGCCAATTTCAATAATTTTAAATATATATTTATTTAGTTGGATTTTTTAAATACAAAGTAATTTTCATTTTTTAATATATTTTACTATAATAATTATGTAAACTATAAATAACTTAAGACTAAATCATTACATTACCTTAATAACTTAAAATATCATCAGTAGTTCTTCAATTTTATCCTGCTTTCACTCTTCCTGTGAATCACCCAATTCTGAACGAAGAGAACAAATAACATCATTTTAAAACTTTTTAAGAAAAATATTGATTTATGCACTCATAAGTTCTTCATTCGATGATTTGTATATCTCTGTAGCAACGTCAAAACTGCTCATTGAAAGATTCCTCCAAATACCATATATTTGTTCAAGAAGATTTTATATTTTTTCATCACATGCATGAGTATATGGGGGGGTTCTTACTAAACCAAAGAAAAAAGTTTAAAAATGTGTAGGAAAGAAACGAAAAATTGCAAGAAAAACTATGTGAAAAAGAAAACCAAATTAGAGCAAGTCACTAAGGTCAATCCCCTAAGCACCTCCCCAACAATGACACCAAAGTGTTGGGTGCAGTAGATGGTGTATTAATGGACCAAAATTTAATTTCAATATGAGTTTCTTGGGCTTTAAGACACAACGTTGGAAATGACAGACATATCCTTCACCAAACCTGCAAAACAAAACCCTAATTTGCCTAGAAATTGTTCACTCGTTGAGCTCTTGCAGTACTAAGATTTTTCACTTTCCCCATACATCCAAAAGAAAAGTGTTGTGCTCCTAGTGTAGGAATCAAATATGTGATCTTACATAAAGAGAGAAAATCATTCTTTGTTCTACTTCTTCAAATCGAGAGATGCCTCAAACCAAAGGTCCAAAACAATGTTTCAATCCAAAAGAAACATTTGCAACGGGAATGAAATAACAACACTCTTAACATAAAAACCAAGTTGGAATAAACAGTGATGAAATACCAACAAATCCTCAACAAATATTGGTATAATATTTATTCCAAACCCATATCAATCAATCAAATCAAACAAAAGGATCAAAGAAGATAATCACTCACACTTGTATACTAGTTCAAAGCTTATTAAAAATATAAGTCAACCTGATTAACTTACTTCCTTGGTCAGATATAAATTCTTGAAATATTATGTTGTCACTATTCCTCTGGAAAAGGCATAAGGAAAATACTATGTGGTGTTGTTGATGGTTTCTTGGAGATGATACATGCTTGTGACCAAACTTTGAAAACAATACAAGGTATGCACTAAAGATATGAATCATTTCGGTTTATATATATATATATATAGATATCAACTCTAGTCTAAATGTGTAAAGCCAAATAAATCGAGAACAATATTACAAACTTTGCAACTGATAGTTTAATTTGACCACACGATATGGGTCATACATCCATTCAACAAAAGACTTTATAATTCACCAAAATGCTTCATATTTTCAACCATCATGACCATATAATGTGTGGTCTCCACCCAATGATGTGTAAAGTATTTAAAGAGTACACTCCACTCAAAATAGTTTTGTGCGCACATATGTATTTCATATCTTAAGGAAATGAATAAATATATTTATTTCAGATCTCAAAGAGTCCTTATAAATAAGGGAATGAATTGATCATAATTTTTTGAATATATATAAAATATTCAACGCGCAATAATTCAACAAATTTTCTTTAGATCTTAGCTTTTGAATAATTTTTGTCTCATAGCAAAAAAAACATCAATTTATCATTGCAGACCCGCTACAAATTTCCCATTGTATTTAGTGATTTTGAGTGGATTTTAAGCTGGGAATATGCATAAATCTTGAATATTTTGTTCCTGTTGCAATTCGTGAATGGCCTTCTCATAATAACAAGTTACAAAAATGGTTATGATATCAGTTTTTATGAATATATAATATCTACCATGAAAACTCAACACCAAGACAATTATAGAGTTTCTAGAATCATAGATATAGACCAAACATTAATCAAAGATATATGTAGTTAGATGAGAAATGGAGGATATGAATTATGCACAAGAAAACTTCTATTTTGAAATTAAAAGTGTATATTAACATACCAAATGAAAAATATCAAACATTTATGAACAAATATGAAACCTAGGTGAATGAAAGAACTAGAAAGAGGGAAACGAGGTAGAGGAAAACAAGTTGGGATGGGGAGCCTCCTAACCAGCTTATTTCTTCTTAAATAAATCAGATAACAAAATCACATGTTGAATAAAAAATGAAAAGTAAAACTTGCCATAAGTTCTTGCATTGAAAATATGATTCATCCTTCTATATCATGGATTCTCAATGTCCAACACCAAAAATGAATTTGCCACCCAATCTAAACCAATAGCATAGTTTTAGATTAACATCATTGCCCTCCTTTTTTAAGAGCCATGACTTTGCTTTATTTAAATATTTACAATACAAATTTAGTGTTAGGCAAGCCAATACATTAAAAATAAGGTGAAAATTAATTTTCTAGCAATAGAGGTCCAATACAACCATTAACTAATGACATAAATGCATTTTTTACAAATCTAGGCAAGATCCTATAATTCTAGAAATATTTCCCTAAATAAACCCTCATATATCCCAAACCATAGTGAATTTCGGAAAACAACCCATGCGTTAAATTTGTATGCTAGGAATGAACCCATGTTTTATAATTTTGATATTTGACTTCGTATACATGGAAATCGAGGAGAAAGTTTGCAATTTGAAAACTACATGAATTTAGGGCTGAGTTATTAATTATTTTCTAAAAATTGATCCATACAACCTGGGTGAATTATAACTCATTTTGAGGTGTTAAAACATCATTTTGGACAAAAGCCATCTTCGGTTTTCCTCGGAAATGTGTCAATCTATCAATGACCCAAATTGGTGTAGGAAGGAACCTAAGACTAGTGCATGCAAAACCAAATAATTAGTGAATCACGATGAATGGAGGAAATTGCATTTTACCTTAACTAAATCCAAAAATTGTCTTTGACAAGAACCCAACATAACCTTCAACATGAGTTGAAGTGTCTCGACTTCTTAACAAGTCCCTAAACTTTCATATGATAGATCATCAAATTTGGGTGGCTTAGAAATATCTACAATGTATGTTTTAACCCAGTACAAAAATTACCTGCATACAAATTCTAAAACACAGAAAATAAACAATGCGAGAGCATAACACATAAAACACATATACACAGAGATTTCCCCCGTATCCCAAAACCGGGACTACCAAATTGATTTTTCATTATATTCCTTTCAATGTTACAATACATATTTCTACATGCCAAAGCATCCAATACCATGAACCAAAAACTATCGTGTCCAAAAACATGGACCGAAAAATCATGCACAAAACCATAGGTAGGTCCACACAACCTAACATAAGGTCCAAAACCAAAATTTTCCGGGGTGCTGCCCCAAACCCCATAGAGTGGGGTTACCTGCAACCCTCAAACCCCCTACGACACCCACCGCTATGTAATCTGTGCAACAAAGAGGGTCTCTGCGCCCCTTCTAACCCCCTAGTTAACTACGTGGGCTAGTCGTGGAAAGAATATAACACAACCCAACATTCTCCCACTTGTTGTTTTCTTTCCACAGGGGACCACAAGAGAACTTAATCATTTATCCAACCCTGCAACACCCATTGTTTCTCTACACCAAGAGAACTTCTCAGAGCTCATAGATTTTGTCAATGCATCTTCAATATTCTTCAAAGTGTCCACCTTTACTAGCAACACATTTTTGTCTTCCATCATATCCCTCACAAAGTGATACTGAACATCAATGTGCTTTGTCTTTGAATGGTGAGGAGGGTTCTTTGCCAAGAAAATTGCGCTTTGGTTGTCACAGTCTATCCTTATAGCTCCCTGTACTAACCCCATACTTGAACACAATCTCTACAACCAAACTGCTTCCTTGCTTGCATGAGTG
>APFE031150806.1:3114-33759 GCA_000404065.3 Pinus taeda
CTCTCTCTCCACCTTTATCTCTCTAATTATTTATTCTTACCTCCCTCTCTCCCCCTCCAACTCCATCTCTCTTTACCTCCCTCTCTCCTCTCTCTCACATCCTCTCTTCATCCTCCAACTATGTTACTATATCCTTCCCTCTCCCCTCTCTCCTCTCCCCCATTCTCTCGATCTCTCCTTCTTTGTCTCTTTATCTCACCCCCAAACATACACACTCTCTCTCCATCTCTCCCTTATCACTCCCTCTCTCTCTCCACTTCTCACTCTCTATGTATTTCTTCTTCCCTCCCTCTCTCCTCCTCTCTCTCAAGTCTGCTCTTTCGTACTTCATCTCTCTCTCTCTTTGCCCTCCAATCCTCTTTCTTCCCCCATCACTCTCCTCCTCTCTCTCAAGTCATGTCTCTCGTTCTTCCTCTCTCTCTTTTCCCTCCAATCCCCTCTCTTCCCCCATCACTCTCTCTCTCTCTCTCCAACTATGTTACTATATCCCTCTTTTTCTCCTCCTCTCTTCTTCTCCTCCCCCTTCTCTCTATATCTCTTTCTTTGTCTCTTTATCTCACCCTTAAACATACACTCTCTCCCTATCTCTCCCTTGCAACTCCCTCTCTCTCCACTTCTCATTCTCTATGTATTTATTCTTCCTTCCCTCTCTCCTCCTCTCTTGCAAGTCCTCTCTCTCCCCTTCTCTCTTACCTTCCTCTTTCTCTCCCATCTCTCTCTCTCTCTCTCCACCCTCCAATCCTCTCACTATCTCCCTCCCTCTCTCCTTCTCTCTCTCCCCCCTCCCTCTTTGTGTCTCCCTCTCCCTCTCTTACCCTTCTCTACCTCTCACACTCATATCCCTCTCTCTCTCTTCATTCCTCCCCTTCTCTAACCTTCAAGTTTATGCCTATTTATCCCTTGTCACTCCCCTTATCTCTAAATCTCTATCACCCTATGTCTTTGTTCTTCCCTCCCATATATATCTAGAGTTAATATATATCATGATATATTAATATATATTATAATATAACAAATCTAATATTATATTAATCCAAAGTTATTAAATTTAATAATATTGATATTATAATATATTAATATGAATATTAGATTTAATAATAATAATATTATTAATATTATTAATATTAATATTAGGGTTAATAATGTTTTTTTTTGCCATAGTATTAATATAATTTGGCCCATGGTAGTTGGCCAATAGGGCTTCATTCTAATAAAACCTCTTTTTTAAGTGGTAACAAGTATAAAAAGTTTTATGGAGTAAATATAAAAAGAAGTTTTATTATTTACCATACATGTCCTTATTTAATTTATATATTTATCATTATTCTCTTTAATTTAACCAGGGTATGGCCATAAGCTGGTAAATAATTAGAGTTGATTTCCAATCCTATTTGATTATTTTTATATATATTTATTTATAACCTCTTTATATAATAATAATAAAATTTTATTTATTTTTTATTTTATTACCATACCTCTTTTAATAAATATGGATTGGGTCATGTATTATTATATTGTTCCATAGGCTTCACCTAATAAACATATTTTTGAGTTTCGTAAATATAAACAGGTTCACGGAATACATATAAAAGGAGTTTTATCTATTTACCATACTTTTAGTTTATTTATAATTTTATTTATTTACATACGTCTGGAGTAAATATAAAAAAATGTTTATTTATTTACCATACTTCTAGTTTATTTATATTTTTATTTATTTACCATATATCCTTTTAGAGTGTTCCTAAACCTCTTTATATTTTAAATTTATATTGTGTTTATACATACAAATAATTAGATTGATTTTTAGATACTGCAGACATTAAATTAGAAATGTTAAATGTTAAGCATTATTTTAAGTTTACATGTACATTTATGTTCGCAAAATAAAAATAAAATAACAAAAAAACACTTGACTAGTTAAGTTACCATGGTATCGACCCATGGTATTCGTGTGAAATATAACCTATTTAAATGGTGGAATTAAACTTGACTAGTTCTAAGTCAAATCTCTTGAGATGCAAACCTCTCTTAAAGTGAAAATGTATTTGATCCCTATGGGCCCTTGGTAGATCCATGGAACTAGGTTTGTTTTAAAAAATATGAGATGTATTATTAAAAGTGTTTTGATATTTATTATGGATTTTACGAACCATTTAAGTTAAATGACTACGAACCTCTTTTAAAGTGAAAATGTATTTGATCCCTCTAGGCGCTTGGTAGATACATGGAACGAGGTTGGTTTTAAAAAACATGAGATGTATTATGAAATGTTTTGATATTTATTATGGATTTTACCAACCATTTAAGTTATATGACTACACTAGTATATTTGTTATTAAAAGTGCAACGTAAACCATTCAACAAAAATGTAGTTAAAACAATAAGAAAACATAATAATTTAAAACATATTTTTTTTAAATGATAATTTATACTATTACAAACCATTATATATTTGCTAATAATATAACTAGTGCAACTATATAAATTAAATTGCCAAAAAATTATAAAAATTATATCTTTATTACTATATTATAAAAATGAATTAATATATAAGTTAAACATATTTACATTTTATAAAAACATGTAATCATATTTTTAACATGGGAGATTCCCCCCACTTTATCATGAAGTTTTTTAATATGTAAATAGATTTTGTTACAATATCATGGATTATCAATACCACATGCCTAAAATACCATAACTAATTTTATATAACACTTATTCATATTTTTTTTAAAAATGAATTTAATTAAAAGGTCAAAATAGATATAATTATTTTGGAAATAAATCTAGATTTTTGATTTGTATATATTATTAAAATATTCTATAAAAAAACCCTTATTATTTACTTAATACTTATTAATAATTAAATACAAATTTTGAAAATCCTAATTCAATACTTAATACTTATCAATAATTAAATATTTTCTTTTGAAAATCCTAATCCAATTTAAATATTCCAAACCCTAAGAGTTGAATATTCCCAACCTATTGGTGAGATGTTTTATTTTTGGAAGCTTTTGAGGAGGTCAATAGAAGGTAGGGAGGCAATATGCTTCGGAATTGTGGACCGACTTTGGTAGTGAGCCATAGGGTCACCACGGATTTATGATTCTGTGATGTCTTTCATATGTGTAAATATTTATTTACTGCATACTTTTACAAACTGGGAACTAATTAAGTTTATAAAGATTTAGTTAATTTTGGTTTAAATATCTAAAAAATGGAATGCCAAAATAAAAGCAGTAATTACTTAATTTAAAATGAATTGTCTGATGTATGATACTTTGGATTCTCAAGAAACAGTTGGGCTGGGCAGTTACTCAACCCTAACTACTTCTTGGGAAATTTATTCCCAAGATCAAGAGGATGGAGGCATCATCTGAGATCAGTGAGGAAGAGAGGGAATGATTGAGGAAAAATATTGCTGTGCTGTAAGGACAGACAATGTGAAGTGGCTAAGTTTGGTGAAGACCAGATAGTCATTGTTACTCAAGACTAGGTTCTTGAAGAGAAACCCTATGTAGGGTGGCTCGGGGGAGACATAGAGCGAAGGCGCACTAGTCTCATGGTTGGGAGGCAAATTAATAGATAGAGTTATTTCCTGTTTAACAAGCCAGATAAGTATAAAATGGAACTTGAACCCTAGTCAATGAGTTTATGTATTGCTTGAATGGTATTATTACATACTCTGTTACTGCACAATGAGTTAATTGCAGTTTCAGAAAAATGTTTATAATGTTAGGGGTTAAGATAGGAAAACATCTTAGCTGTCAACAAGTTAAATTTTAACCAGAAGAATAAACAAATGTACATAATGGATAAAGCGTTAAACCCCAAACCTCAGGAAAAGTAAAGTAATAATTGTAAGGTTCTGTTGGTAGAGACATAGGTAAGCCACCGTTAAGTATAACAAGATTAACTATATAGCTTGTTACTAAAAGAATAACCAAGTAAACAAACGCAAGCATGCGTGGTAGTTTATGTGGAAACAGAGAAATACATCAATCTAGAATGAAAGAAATAAGATCCCTTCAACATCACTGGAAAGGAATCAGGTCGAGGAATTGTAAAACCATAATATTTAGCAGCTAGTTAAGGAAAAACGAACTTATTTAAATGCATATAACTGGGGCTGTGGAATTAATCCCCGTAAGAACAAACTACTAGAATCAAACATAAAAACGAATGTGCTTATCGCATAAACCAAAAATATAGTAGATTTCCGCATACAAGTTTATGCATAACGAACATTAACAAGAAAATGAACTTAAGTGAAATATTACGTTATAAACTAGAATATATATATAAAAACCAAACCGGAGTCTTCTCCTTTAAAAAATCAGCTTGATACAAAAGAATTGTAAGGGTTTGTAACCCCATGAACCAACAAAATAATCAACCAGGCCGCAACCTCTTCTAAATAGAGAGCTGGTTTAAACCCTACATACAGTGAACAAAGCGAAGAATACATGTCACTTAATAGAAGAGAACTCCTATAAATTATCAAATAGTCGTTAAGGCCTCGGTTCATGACCACAAAAACCCTATCGATTACATTCTAAATTACGAACAAAAGAGATTACTGTGCATGATCAAATGTTCTTCATAAAGGCCATTTCTCTTTCATTTCACAGTTTAAGAACCCTGTGCATACCCGGACAATCTCGCCACCAAGGTTCGAATCTCTGACAGGATGAGCTGAACCAGGTGTCCCTTTAGTCAACATGCCTGATGAACTTGCAAGACAACAACAGGGAGAAAAACCTTAAAAAAAACATAGGTAGATAAATTTGGAAAACACTGTTGTCATAGATCGAAAGCAATGAATAATGAATACTTGGTTTGACGGAGACATCTTCGGAAGGCAACCACCCGAAGTCGGGAATTATGAAATGGTGGACCTGAGAAATGAATATCAAGTCATGGATGTCCATACTTAACGGTGTATAAGGTATAAGTCCATCAACATGAGAACATGTAAATGTAGAGACTTGCCTGAAGGATGAAGTGCCAAGCCGTTGTAGGGAGCAGAGCTAGGGAAGCAGAAAATGCAACAAGGAATGAGTTACCCCTTTCATCCCAGGGTTTAGTTCTGCCTAAAGCCGCATCCACTATCTGAATTGAGGAGCTAAGCATCACCATCCAATGCACCCCGTGATCGAAGCCAAGCGGAGTCATAAGCGAACACTCCAGAGAGGGTCCAGTAATCTAGGGCGGTCAACTGCCCAACAGATAACAGTGGTGTTAATGCCTGTACTCTTGAGTTATTGTTATTAAAACATCAATAAATATCATAATACGAATGAATTAAAATATAATCGATTCAGATTTCATTGCAATCACATAATGTATTATAAAGTTCGAATATAGTATTGTTTGAACTCATAACCTTTATAATTCCAAATCATTAAAAGCCGTAATGAATTTGGAAAGAGGATATAACATTATATGTTGTATTACATGGTAAAAATTATAGAAGTCATAATTACTTTCAGCATAGATAATATTAATTGGTAGAAACCTGAATTACTATGGTTACAAATGTAAAAGGTTTTTTTTTTTATGAGGTTCATGACATATGGTATCAGAGCACCTAGGTTACCAAAACTGAGGCTTCTAGAAAATTAGTATTGACAGTAATTGTGTAATGTGCACAAATAGAGCCAGAAATAGCTAGTATGATAAGAACAATGACATGAATAGGAGCAGCAACATTTTAGGAGACTAATCTCGAAGTATGGGTGCAGCTGGGAGAAGAGCTGCAAAATACTAATTCCACCATTTTTGAAACTATGCAAGAGTTAAAAGCAGAAATGGATCAACTTCGAGCAGATAATGATTGATTAATGCAGGAACAAGAAAAAATCATGAAAAGTCTACAAGACAGACAGAATCAGAGACAAACTATTCTCAGTCCTGAGCAAAGAAATATGACTAGAGGACGAGAATTTCATACTGAATGAGCAAAAATAGAAGGTAGTGAAGAAAACCAGGAAGAAGAGTCGGGTAGCATATCGGAACACAATAAGCACAAAAGACAAAGAATAAAACTTCAGGGAGAATTCTGAAAGATAAAACCTCCACTCTTTGATGGCGAACATGAGGAGGCAGCAGAAGCTTGGTTCATTAACATGAACAAGTATTTTCATCTGTACGAATATGATCATAATTTAAAAGCTCGATTGGCAATTTTTCAGTTGCAGGGAAAAGCCACCCTGTGGTGGTAAGAAATAAAGACAGTTCGTGGTGTAAACGAACAAAACATAACCTGGGATAAATTCCAAAAATACTTCAAGGAGAAATACTTAACGAAAAGATTTTATGATGAGAGGGCCAAGGAGTTTCACAACCTATGTTTAGGACAATTGTCCATGGATGAATTCATTACTAAGTTCACCTCTTTGCTGCGCTATGTTCCATACATACGAGAATAAAAGGGTAAGGTGCAACAGTTTGTGAGCAGCTTGCCACTGTTTATGAAAGAACACCTTGAGTTCGATAATCCGAAGACTATGGATGAAGTCATACAGAAGGCTAGAGTATGCTACTAGCAAAATAAACAAAAGGGGAAGGAGGTAAGAAATGGAATGACAAAAAAGGGGGTAAATTTTCCTCTAATAACAATAATGTAAACAAGTTTATGATCAATAAACCTTCCAGAGGTTAGATAAATAGAAATATGAACAAAAATCCAAACAGGTTCAAATTTCCCAGCAAAACCAAGACCAACGAACAATCAGGAAGGGCTGAAGTGGAAATGGAAGTGAGACCCCAGTACAATGCTGGGGATGTGGAGGGCCTCATTATGTTAAAAATTTCCACAATGCAGATGAACCGATCAAGTAGCACAAGTTCAAGAAGCATCAACAGTCGGGGAGATAGTAAGAAGCATGCCAAAAATCAATGCTGCTCTTGAGGATCATTAGGCGGAGTACCAACTGACAATGATAGGGTTTGAAGTAAAATCTTCAACCAAACCGTGTCTATTTGAATTGATCCAAGAGCTACCTTAAGTTATATTAGCCCCAAAATTATAGAACAGTGCAATCTGCAAGCTGTTAAATTTAAAAGTCCCTAGTTAGTGAAATTAGCCACAGGAGCCAAGAGGAGAGTGCTGGCCAAGGTCAGCAATTGTCCTCTACAGATTGCTGGTCATGCCATTATGGCAGACTTGAATGTGTTATGACGCAAGCCTAAGTTGCATATACCCCACGATGCAACCAAAGCCGTATATACCCACAATATGCAATTAAATTGCATGTCACACTATATGTGTCCCAAGAATTCTAAGATTCCATACTTAGGAAACCTTCCATAAGTCAAGGTTTAAGGATCCTTAAATAAATACTTAAGCAAAAACATAACATTTGATGAAAACCCACTTTATCAAAGTTTAAGTCTTTAAGCGGAAATATATTCGGTTCTTTCTTAATCCTTATAACTCAGCCCTTCAATTAATTTTATTACCCGCACATGTCAACCATATCATGGTCTTCAGAATTTGGTTAAAACCCAAACTTAACTCATAATATATTAATCCCGCTTATTTCTATTATAGTTCTCGTATAATAGAAATATCTCATAAACACACTTAAACCTTGCCTTTCTGCCATTCTTCAACCTTTTGCACATATTTCGATGCTCTCCTTAGTGCGTTAAATATCCGTCATCGATCTCATTCCTCGATCTAACAGTTATCGCATCAATCGATCATTAATCATCTTGGATGATCTCCACTGTTGATTTGCTTCGTCTGATCCAACCGTTGTCGCGTCACCCGATTGCAAACAAGCCCATAAAATATCCACTGTTGATCAAATCCGCTCGATCCAACGGTTATCGCGCCATCTCGCGTGAAATTAAGCACGACCGATATCAGGTCGAGAGCACGCGAGAAAAGTGGTTTTCTCTCTCCACCGTATGCTACGTATCGGCCGCTAAAGGTAATCGCGTGAAGTTTTGAAAGACCACTTACCACTTTTAGGGCACGTGAGAAACTACTTACCCCTTGCGAATACCATCCACGTGCTCAATATGAAACTTTAAAAAGCTCGCTTAATAAAGGGTTATTGCTTAATCTCTGCCGTTCATCTTCTTCACTTTATTTTGCGTGACTTAATCCTAGTCACCTATCGCACACAACCTCGTCCGTTGATCTGATGGATCCAACGGTTCCTGTGCACGCTCTTTTGTTTCTTCCTGTATAATCGCCTATTTGACTTTCTACCTGTGTATTTTTCTTCGCCTCACGATCTTCACTTGTTCTGATCTCGATCTATGCACGCACCTTTATGCTTCCTTCACCTTCGCTGTAACATTAAAGGCTTTCTCCAATACCGTGTGTGTAAAACCATAACACTCCTCTCTGCACTTCTTCTCTGATTCTGCACACCTGCAACCTACGTTATGCAGAATTACTCAAGTTCACACACAACTTATAATTCAAATACACATCACACAAACTCAGAATTGAGTTATTTGTATTAATAGAAACCATTTACACAAGAATTTCTTCCTCAGCCTGATTTTCAATATCAGTGGCCTTTCCTTTCCTTGCCCGTAGGCTTACAGTCTAATTCTAACTCTAACTAATTGATTGACAGACTCTCTGACTCCTGACTGACTGTCTACCTTTTTGGCTTACAATTATACGAAGCTTCTATTTAAATTATTCTAGTTCAGATCCTTAATCTATTGAACTAAATCCTAAATATCCTCTAAGTCCACATTTAACTTCAGTAATCCATAAAAATCCTATCTAGTTCCACGAACCATGACACCACTTCCTAGTTTAGGACTTACAATTGATTTCCAACTCTCTCGTCATCACTCATGTTCTCCTACATTTGAGAGCATTTGCAATTATCCTCACAATATCTAATTAATTCCTATTCTAATCACTCAAAACATAAATAATTACATTAAATTGATACATAGGAATCCAACTTCCTTGAAAACATAAGACTCCCTAAGTTAACAAGAACATAATGAAATTACTGAGCTGAATGCTCCTGCATCAAAATCCCAAGGTTAAAATAATCATGATCTCCTGATCATGTGATTACGACCTTTGTCTTCCTGGATCCCATACTTTGTTCTGTAGTTTGTCTTTGGTTGTTGCTGTTAGTTGTTGTTGTTCTCCAGGTTTCCACACTTTATGCTGCCTTTTTCCACTGGCTATGCTTTCATAATCTGCTGCTCTCTTTCTCTTTCTGCCGCTCCTTGGCCTTCTTATTGCTGTTTCCTTCTAAGGTACCTTCATCATCAATCTTATTATTATTTCAACCTCTATGTCCAATTTATCCTTTGACTAATAATTACTTTGCCATTTGTTGTTGTACTCTGTCCACTCATCTTCAAACTGTTGTTTGTTGTCTTCTCTTTGAAGTTGTTGGATTCTTACTACCGCCCTTTTATCCTTACTGTCTTATTGCTGTCCAAACAACCTCTGTTCAATATCTGTAAATTTACTTTCAAAAAGTAAATTATCCTCTAATTTCCTTTGTACTTGTAAATTGTCCTCCAATTTCCTTTGTACTTGATTCCCCTCAAATACAAAACTATGCTGTTCATCAATTCCAACATATTTTCTTTCCTCTTCTTTCTTTACTTGGCTGCTCATATGAGCCATATTTTCTCCAGCATCTGCAACAAAACCTGCACTCACAAAACAATTATTAAAATGAAAAACATAAGGCCTCAGTGCCTCTTCTTCCTTTGGCAACATTTCAGTATGCTGCTCTGATTTTTCCTCCTCTATCAGCACATTACTATGCTGATTCTTCCTCTTTAAAGAATTCTCTAAAGGATTCTCGAAACTGTAAGCAAGTCTCTCTTCCACACCATCTGTTTTAATGATGTCTTTCTGTTCTTGTCCACTGTAGTTAACTCCTTCCTCTGCAATCACACTATCATAATCTGAGTTTTCCAACAAATATTCCTGCAATTCAATTTCTCTGTGACACTTCATAAGTGTTTCATCATCACTTATAATTGCTGCATTTGTACACAAGTTATCAGTTTGAAAATTACAAGGTTCAACAGTCTCAATTGTTGCTTCACATATCAGCTCTTCAATCTGATTCTTATCTCCTTCTTTCACAAGAAATTGTTCCTGGTTTGTAACAACTTCAAACATAAATGTATTACTAAATTATTTATGCTGCAATAATTCACTGCTTTTCCCATTTAAGAGAAATTCTCCATCCTTCTTTACTTCAAAGTATTTATCTTCTGAAATATACTCTTCCATACTTTTGACAGCTTCAAAAGATTGCTCATCCTCTGCGAAACCTTCCTTTGTTAGTGACCAATCATTAGATATCCTTTCTCCCTTTGCTAAATCTTTAGTGTAGTCTTCTTTTTTCTTAACATCTTTCAGTAGATGTCCTTCTTATTCAATACACTTTGCCTTGCTGTCCCTCTGTAATCCTTCTTCCAGAGCTATCCTTGTCTCATCATTTGCATTAATATTCTCCTGCATTTGTTCTTCATCAATAACATTAATCAAATTCATTAGACTACCTCTCTAAGACAATATTTCTTCATTCTTCATCATAATAAGATCCTGATCTTCCATCTCTATGACAACTTCAAATGACTGCCTTCTCTCATTAAGTAATTCATTCATCAAATCTTTCTGCTGTAACCAGTCAAATTCTTCATATTCTAAGAAATTTCCTTTGTCACCTTTTACTTCAAGATCTTCATCCATCCTGAAGACATTTTCACAAGGTTGCTTTTCTCTTGCAATACCTGCAATCATACACAAACTATCAGTTTTAAGAACATAAGACCTTGTGATCTCACTTGATGCTTCAATCATCATATCTCCTTGCTGTCTTGAATTATCACAGTAATTCATAAGATCTTCCACAGATCTCCAGTCTTCATCTTTACCTAGAACTTCACCCTATTTTGCTTCACAAATGGAAACTTCCATTTCCAACTCAGCTTCTCTGAGTTCTTCCACCAACCACTTTACTTACTTCTGTTGTAGCCTTCTCTGTAACTCAGACCACTTCACTGCATTTTTTCTCAAGACCCAACGTTGTCTTTGGTTTTCCTCTAGTATCATCCTTAGTACATTGAGTTGTTCTTTTAACTTTGCAATCTCTTTGTCACACTCCTCTTGACTCATTCTCTTTCCATTTGCCTTGGCATCCTCCTTCTTCACTTTTCTTCTGCTGTGGTCTTCCTAAGAACCTCTGTTATCTATGTTATGACTATTAGTAGTTATCTTCTTCTCTATCTTCATGAGTTCCTCACTCACTTACTATGAGCTTTATTAAATCCTCTGCAACAAAAAGTCCTTCCTGATGCCACTTACCTCACCAAGCTTTCCTGTACTTGGTATTTTGGCAAGAACTTGGTTCTCTATCTCTAGAACCTATTTGAGAACTGCTCTCTGCTCCTTCTAGGCTTCAAGTCATCTGCACCTTTTAAGAACACAACTGTCCTTTTGTACTTCAATCAAAATTGAAATACTAGGTTCTGACCACCTCTTCTTTCACTTAGAAACTCTTACCAACTTTCTTCATCCCTTAGCAATTCTACCCACATCCTCTTGTGGAATTGCCTTTATGATCTTCCTATGAGCTGCAACAATACCTCTGCAGTAACAAGTCTCCTTCTTGCTACACATGCCTCACTAAGCTTCTCTCTTATGAGCTCAATCTTTTGGCATCTCTCTATTTATTTCCTCTGAAACCAATTGAGCACTCCTTGCTCTATGTTGCTGCAATCTTCTCACCTACTATCTTCAAGACCTCTGCATGATCTTGTTCTACCATTCACCTGCACTTTGAATGGATTGTTCTCTGTTTCTTTTGCATCTGCAATTTTGCTACACTTTATCTCTGTGTGCCTACTGTTTGTGAGATTTAAAATCTGATCTCGCCTTGCCTACATACACACCTTCAAAACATAACTCTATTCTAAATTTCCTCAAAGAATTATTATATGCAGAATTTCCTTGTTCTGCTCTGATACCAAATGACGCCAGCCTAAGTTGCATATACCCCAACGATGCAGCCTACGCCGCATATACCCACAGTATGCAATTAAGGTTGCATGTCACACTATGTGTGACCCAGGAATTCTAAGATTCCATACTTAGGAAACCTTCCATAAGTCAAGGTTTAAGGCTCCTTAAAAAATTACTTAAGCCAAAACATAACATTTGATGGAAACCCACTTTATCAAAGTTTAAGTCTTTAAGTGGAAATATATTCGGTTCTCTCTTAATCCTTATAACTCAACCCTTCGGTTAATTTTATTACCCGCACATGTCAACCATACCATGGTCTTCAGACTTTGGTTAAAACCCAAACTTAACTCATAATATATTAATCCCACTTATTTATGTTATAGTTCTCGTATAATAGAAATATCTCATAAACACACTTAAGCCTGACCTTTCTGCCATTCTTCAACCTTTTGCACATATTTTGATGCTCTCCTTAGCGCGTTAAATCTCTGCCATCAATCTCATTCCTCGATCTGACGGTTATCACGTAATCGATCATTAATCATCCTAAATGATCTTCATCGTTGATCTGCTCTGTTCGATCCAACGGATGTCACATCACCTAATCGCTAACAAAGCCGGACAATCTCCACCATCGATAAGATTCGCTCGATCCAATGGTTATCACACAATCTCGCATGAATTAAGCATGATCGATATTAGGTCGAGAGCACGCAAGAAAAGTGGTTTTTTCTCTCCACCGTATGCTATGTGTCGGCCGCTAAAGGTAATCACATGAAATTTTGAAAGACCGCTTACCACCTTTAGGGCGCGCGAGAAATTGCTTACCCCTTGCGAATACCATCCACCTGCTCAATACGAAACTTAAAGAAACTCTCTTAATAAAGAGTTATTGCTTAATCTATGTTGTTCATCTTCTTCACTTTATTTTGTGCGACTTAATCCTAGTCGCTTATCGCACACAACCTCGTCTGTTGATCTGATGGATCCAACGGTTCCTGTGCACCACCATGCTCTTTTGTTTCTTCTTGTATAATCGCCTATTCGACTTTCTCCCTGTGTATTTTTCTTCGCCTCACGATCTTCACTTGTTTTGATCTCGATCTTTGCTCGCACCTTTACACTTCCTTCACCTTCGCTGTAACATTAAAGGATTTCTCCAATACTGTGTCTATGTAAAACCATAACACTCCTCTATGCAATTCTTCTTTGATTCTGCACACATGCAACCTACATTACGCAGAATTACTCATGTTCACAGACAACTTATAATTCAAATACACATCACACAAACTCATAATTGAGTTTTTTGTGTTAATAACAACCATTTACATAGGAATTTCTTCCTCGACTTGATTTTCAATATCAATGGCCTTTCCTTTCCTTGCCCATAGGCATACAGTTTAATTTTAACTCTAACTTACTTACTAACTCTCTGACTCCTGACTGACTGTCTAACTTTTTGGATTACATTTATACAAGGTTCTGTTTAACCAGTTCTAGTTCAGATCCTTAATCTACTGAACTAAATCCTGAATATCCTCCAAGTCCACTTTTAACTCTAGTAATCACTAGGAATACTCTCTAGTTCCACGAATCATGACACCACTTCCTAGTCTAATACTTACAATTGATTTCCAACTCTCTCGTCATCACTCATCATCACTCATGTTCTCCTACATTCGAGAGCATTTGCAATTGTCCTCACAATATCTAATTAATTCCTATTCTAATCACTCAAAAAATTAATAATTACATTAACTTGATACATAGGAATCCAACTTCCTTGAAAACACAAGACCCCCTAAGTTAACTAGAACATAATGAAATTGCTAAGCTGAATGCTTTTGCATCATGTTACCCTTAGGATCATATGATACTTTAACCAGTATGGATTGGTTAGAAAAACTCTAGTCTCTTATTAATTGTAAAATTAAAATCATTAACTATATGGAAGAGGATGGTAAGAGACAGGAGATCCAAGGGATAATAAGACCTTTAAAGCTGAGACCTGTGACAACTTCCCAAGTAGCCAAATGCATCTGAAAATGGTGCCAGATTTATGCCATACAAGTGGGATACTCAGATTCGAAGGAAAAATCTACCGCCTTAGAAGACATACCAATAGTACAGAATTTTCCGGATGTGTTCCCTGAAGAGATTCTTGGACTACCTCCGAAAAGAGATATAGATTTCACTATTGAAATAATGCTAGGGGCTGCACCGATATCTAGTGCCCCTTATCGAATGAGCATACCAAAATTAACTGAACTGAAAATGCAGTTGCAAGAACTATTATAAAAAAAATGTCGCCTTAGGGAGCCTCGTTACTTTTTGTTAAACAGAAGGATGGAACCATGCGAATGTGTATGGACTATCGACAATTAAATAAGTTAACCATCAAAAACAAGTATCCCCTACCTCATGTAGATGAATTGTTCGACCAAGTGAAAGGGGCAACTGTGTTTTCCAAGATCAACCCCCACTTGGGATATCATCAAATTAGGTTCAAGGAGGAAGACATAACAAAGACCGCCTTCAGAACTCGATATGGGCACTACGAGTTTGTTGTGCTGCCTTTTCGGTTAACCAATGCACCTGCAACTTTCATGTGCCTCATGAATAGTATATTCCACCAATATTTGGACAAATTTGTATTAATTTTCATCGATGATATCTTGATTTCTTCTTGGACAGTAGAGGAGCACAAAGAACACCTCCAAATTGTTTTGCAAGTTTTAGGGGAGCACCGGTTGTACGCCAAGTACAATAAATGCGACTTCTTTAAAGATCATATTCAATATCTTGGTCATGTCATTACCAAAGATGGAATAACTGTGGACCCGGAGAAAATAAAGACCATTATGGAATGGCCTGTACCAAAATATGTGGCTGATATAAGGTCGTTTATGGGTTTAGCCAGGTATTATAGGAGATTCATTGAAGGCTTTTCCAGAGTGGCCTATCCTATTATCTCACTGCAAAAGAAAGGTAAGCTTTTTAAATGGAGTATAGAATGCCAAAATAGTTTCAACCAACTTAAACATTTACTAACCACCGCACCTATATTAAGTATTGCTAATCCAAATAAATATTATGTGGTTTTCACGGATGCCAACAAGGAAGGTGTGGGAGGCATACTAATGCAAGATGTAAGGGTTATTGCATACGAATAACAAAAACTTAAGGAGCATGAGCAGAGGTACTCAACCTACGACTTGGAGTTGACAACAATTATTCATGCTTTAAAAATGTGGCGACACTACCTAATGGGCAAGAAATTCTTTCTGATGACTGACCATCATAGGTTGACTAATTATTTCAAACAACCCACCTTGAATGCTTGACAAGCTTGCTGGGTTGATTTCCTAAGCGGATTCGACTCTGAAATTAAGAATTTAAAAGGCAAAGAGAATCGTGTCTCAGATGCATTAAGTAGAAAAGAAAACTGTTTATATGAAATATCTTTTAGCGAGATACAAAACACCTTTAAAGAACAAAGTAAAGAGGCAACAATGCAAGACACAGAGTATCAAACCTTGTGGCAGTGAAATAAAATTCCGAACAGTAAGGAACATGAGCTTGGATATTAAATAAATCAAGAAGGTTTGCTAGTCCATAAAACAAGGATGTATGTACCCAACATAAAGAGTATTAAATATTTTATTTTAGACAAATACCATAAGGTTCCTTATGCCGACCATCCAGGTTATCATAAATTGATAAAAACCCTTAGAAAATAATATTTTTGGCTCGACATGAAGAAGGAGGTGGCTGAATATTTGGCCTGTTGTTTGGAGTGCTAGCAGGTCAAAACAGAACACCGTCACCCAACTGGTTTATTTCACCCGTTGCTGATTCCGGAATGAAAATGGGAGGTTATTTCCATTGATTTCATAACAGGATTGTTGTTGGTGTCCAGGTATGAACAATTTATTCACCCTATTCTGACATTAATTTATCAATCTGGGTGCGTATCCTTTCAAGGCAACGCACAAGTATATGTAGGGGCAGAGCGTAATCCATTCCGAACAAGGGTTTGCAGTTAAGATTCAAAGCATGGATGTAAGATTAAATTAACTACAAAATTACAGAAATAATCATAAACAATAAAGAACTATAATAGCAAGCATAAACTAAGAAATAACACACACACAAAGCCACAACACTTGATCAGAAGAGCGGGCCCAACTCTCTAATCAAGGCTGTGTTAGTCACAAAGAAGATTGGAACAAAAAAATAGGTGATACTTTATTAATCTGTAACAGGTGATTACAATATTGATGGGAGAACCCCCATTTACAGGAACAATCTCTCTTTTATACACAACACGAGAGAATAACATGTCTCCCTGAAACAAGGTAATCGCATATGCAGAAATATACATCAGTTGGAATGGCACCAACACCAGATAACCAAGATAGCAAAAAGGCCTAAGAATAGTTCCAAGGAATTGTGACTCCAACTGCGTGGCCTCCTTAGGGCTGGCCGTTACTAGGTCTGTTGCGAAATGATGAAGCGAGGGTTCCTGTTCTCCAAGTTGCGGTCAAACATTCAATTCAGTGCTGCGAATAGATAAGACTTCGTGAATTTACTTCATTAATTAAAATACTCCAATCGGACAAGTAAGGGGTATTTACCTTATAAGTTTAGCATGGAAACATGGGTAAATAAGTACAAAAAGGGTTAAAAAGGATGATAAAAATGGACATGAAGATAGCCAGATTCGGTGTCCAACATCTCCCCCCAACTAGTCTTCTGCATGTCCTCATGCAGCCTGTCGCCTCTGCAGGTCTGGATTCTGCAGACTGTAAGTTTCATGAAGCTGGGCGAGATCATATTTGAAGGCCATCTCTATTCTTGGAACTTTAAACCCATCCTAAAGGAGAACTTCCTTCCACCAATCTATTGGAACATCATACACTAGAGTGTAAATTTCTGCAGGAAACCAAATAATAGGAAATTGAAACCGGATCCCCATCCATCGGACCCCACATGTTTGGACACATTCCACATATCTGGGTACTCTAGTGAGCACTCATGCAAAATTTGGTGCACCAAAAGGTTCCTTGTTCCGGACAGCTATAGGTGACATCATCCACCTTTTCTGACAGCAATCAAGGGCCTCATTTTGAAAAGTAGTTAACTGTTTGACACAAAGATCAAGGCACCATCTTTGTGTCCTCATCATCCTATCTTTGTTCCCCTTGATTCCAAAAAAGGTATTGTGCTTAGTGAACATTGTAATTGACCTCTCATGTTCTCTTCTTACTATAAATGGCTTTGTAACTTGATTGGATTCAAAAGTGTTAAAATCCTTCTGCCAATGGATCTGATTGAAAGCATAAGAGGTGAGGGCCCTTAAATGAATGTCCCCTACATACGAAACCGGGTTGAAATCTCTATCCAAACGCAGTAGATACCCATGCAGGTAAAACTCACACATCAAGTGTTGAGTTGGCACGTCATGATTCCTAATTATTCAGAGGAATTGTACACCATCTTCTATCTCATAACTAATCTCATTTTTTATGCTTTCCATGCAGAATAAAAGAAAATGTTCATGCAAGAATAGAGAATAACAAGAAGCAGGGGGACGACAGGCCATCACCTCTTGCACCAGATTGAACATCTGCTCCTTATCGACATTTAGTTCTGCTACTTTCTTTTTCAGCTGCTCCATCTTAAGCTATTGCTTCACATGCCTTAATCTCATAATATCTATGCACTCAACATATCCAAAGATGGTTGTGGAGGCTCTTTCCTGTGTTCTCCTGATCTCATTTTTATACTAGGCTGCAATATATTTCCAAGTTTGTACCTCGGCCGTTAAGGCATACTCCAGTCTTCAAACAATATTTCAACCAGGTCTGTTTGAGTGGTAGTTGAGGTTGTGACTATCTGGTCCACCTGAGTTCTTGCTTCGACCCCTACGGCATTGGACTTCTTAGCTTGCCGCTTGTATTTCTTTATCCATTTCTACATTTTGTGCATCTGCTTTCTCAATTTCCTGACCTCCATTTTGAGCCGCATTGTCTCCTTAAATTGCAGCTGATATCTTTATTTGACTGGGATTCTTCGCTATTCGCACAACTCTACCTATTCCTGCTTCACTTGTACTTCCTTTGTTTCAGCCGCTGGAGGTAAATCCCCCGGGACAACTTCTATTGTGATGACTGTTGGGATTTTCTCCACTGCTTGCTTTTCTTCCATTATTTCGTGCTTCACTTCCTTCTCGCCTGGCTGTTCCATTGGCTCAATCGTCGGGATCGCTTCGCTTGGTCCCTCCTCTTCGCCAGCGGCTATTTCTTCTTCATGTGCACTTTCTGTGACCGACGATGCCCTAGCGAGATGCTCTCATGCTAATGTGCCTGTTGGAGTGCCTTCCAGTTCTTCAGCCTCAGGAACCTCTGTCTCTTCTCTCCTTTCAGGCTCCGAAGTGCCTGTCGCCTGAGTAACAACCACCCCACATGGTTGTGGCCTCTGTGCTAAATTCGAAGCCATAGGAATGGCAAAATTTTCTTCTTCTTTTCGCCAAGGGGAACGAGTTATCCTTGCTCCTCTTGGAATAGAGGAGAATAAAGAGAAATGGAACGAATCCTCAACGTTTGGTCCGGAAGTCGATGCTGGTTCTTGTGGGTCAGTGTCCACCTCACACCCTAGTTCTCCTAGTGCTTTCGCCACGGATCCCCTGGTTTCCTTAGCTCTGGGCCCTTCTTGTCCTTGTTCCTCTTCTTCCATGGGTTCTCTAGTTGGAGTGGTCATGACCTCTTCTTCAATTGGATTATCCTCCTCCATCAGCTCCATGGTGGCAGGAGATCCCTGTGGGGTACCCTCGGTCGCAATATCGACCAAGTCATCCACTCTTGCCTGTTGTGGGTTTGCCTCTGTGGTCATCATGCTACCAACTTGCTCTACTAGTTCCACGGGCAGGGTTGGTTGTTGTGGGACAACCTCGGCCGTGGTACTAGTAGGCATCTCTGTGTCAACCTTCGTATCTTACATTGACTCCACAGTTTCAGCTTGCTCTTGGGGAGTCGTCTCTTCTTCAAGTTCTTCAGTTTCCATCTCCATCTCTTCTGGATCCTCTTGGTCAACATACTCGTCATCTTCTGCATCTTCTTCCATGGCTTCAGGTTCATCTGCCTTGGCAGCCACAATGGCTACTATTTCTTCCTCTGTGGAATCTCGAAACAGTTCCCACGGAAATGGGATCCGTTTGATGGCATTCATTACTAACAGCTGAGCCAACCCATGGTGAGTGATGACCGCCAATACTTGTCACGACCCATGAGCCAAATTCGCAATTAAGTGAAGGCTCCTTAACAGAAAATAGGGCACATTAATTGAAAAAGCCTACGCTTGTTGAAATCGCAGGTGAGCTAGTATGCAGAGATGGTATTTGAAGATGGTGGAGTATCTTCCTTCACAAGTCATATATTTTTTGACGAACTCTGTGACTCCTCCCCATGGATGTGGTAGCGAAGTTCTGTCATATCCCCGACCCTTCTGTGCGATACTTTCTCTTGCTTGTAGAAAGGCCTCAGGGAATTTTGGAAGAGCAGTCCTCCTCAAAAACCATCGCTGCTCGACTTGAGGGAGTCCACTGACTTCTGCGATGGTTTTCTCTATTACAGGGATCTCAATTCGGCAGACCCAAGAGCCTTCTTCTCCCAAGTTCAATGCAAATTCCACCGTGATTTCTTCATTCGACCCTCTCAGCCTGTCGAAATAAACATCCCAGCCCGCGTTCTCAAACACTTGCCACAACTCTCGATTACTCCGAGCTCTCGTTGTATCCTCAAGTTCATATTGCATAGATCGGCCACCCATTGCTACAGAGGTAAAATCAGCGTGACGAGTGCAGTTGGCTGGCAGGGGAGAGTGATAATCCTCCAAACTGTTGGAAACTGAAATAACGTCATGGCTGCTTTTGGGGACAATGGATGAAACAATACTGGTACGCTCGAAAATGATGACAGATTATGGTGGTACTGTTAGATATTTTAGGAATTTAATGCAGCATGTGGGAAGGGTGACTGATATGACTCTGCATGTATGAATACACATTCCAACACATAAATGTATGATTACAGAGTACCAAAATCATTAGATTCTATTAGGTGAGAATCGTGTGTCATGAATACTTTTTCGAGGTACGTCGTCATTTATTATGATGATTCCCCCCCCCCAACTTAGTGACGACCATCCTTGGCATGTTTTAATGTCCTTTTTGGAATATTTAATTAAATCCATAAAATCGATGGAGACGTACCTGCAGACCTACCTTATGGTGGAGTAGCAGCAAAAATATATGACGGAGTAACAACGCAGCGAGTAACAGCAACAATGAGTAACAACAACAGTGAGTAACAACAACAGTGAGTACCAGCACAACAAGTAACAACACAATGAGTAATAGCACAGGGAGTAATGGCAACAGTGAGTAACAACAACAACGAGTAATGGCAGTTACAGAGTAACGACACCAGTAGAGTAACGACAACGACGAAGTAACAACAGTTACGGAGTAACGAAAACATCGGAGTAATGACAGTTGCGGAGTAACAACATCGGCAGTGTAATGACAGTTGCGAAGTAACAACTACGAAGTAACATCAGTTACGGAGTAACAACAGTTACGGAGTAACAACAGTTACGGAGTAACAACAGTTACGGAGTAACAAAATTTAGTGGAGTAACAACTCTTAGTGTAGTAACAACACTTAGTGGAGTAATAGCACTTAGTGACACCACCAATGAAATAACAACAACATATTAATAGTAGCGTTGGTGGAGTAACAACACTGAGTGTTACCTTTCTCCTGGCCATATTTCTTTGTTATTCCTGCAAAACACAAACAAATAAGTAATAACCACCTATTTTTTTTTTTTTTAGAGCAGAGTGAGATTGTCCTCTATTCCAATAACCATTAGGTTAGATGAATCAGAAAGGTGTTTGAAAAAGGCATATTTAGAGGCTGGACGGTGGTATAGTTTTAGACGGTACCCATTTACTAAGAACGAGGTCTGATTCTCATCTATTGTAATTAGTCTGACTATTCCATTGTCGAACACTGTGTCTACTTGGTGTGGTCCCATCCAGCGAGTGTGAAGCTTGCCTTTGAAATCCTTAAATCGGGAGTCATATAGTAATGCCCAATCTCCCACATGAAACACCTTCGTTTTTATAAATTTATCGTGCCATTTCATTCTCTGTTTTTGAACAACAATAGTCTTTTGGACAGCTATTGATCGAATCTCGTCTAACTCATTCAACTATTCCAGTTGGTGTTTCTGTGCTTCTGATAGATCTAGGCCTACTTCTAGAGCTGTTTTGAGTGTACTGATTTCAACTTCTACCGGAAACAAAGGGGATTTCCCATAGACTAATTCGAATGGGGAAAACCAGTTATGTTTTGCCATTTTGTTCTGTATGCCCATAAAGCTTTTGGAAGTTTCTGTGCCTAGTCCCGACGATGGCTTGCTACTGTCTTTGTCAAGATATTTTTCCAATACCTTGTTTGTGCTCTCTACTTTCCCATTCGCCTATGGGTGATAGGGAGTTGTCACTCTATGTTTGACCCCATATTTCTGCATCAACTTTCCTATCATATGAGATGTGAACTGTGATCCTCCATCTGATACAATTTCCCTTGGAGTTCTGTACTGGGCAAAAATTTCTTCAAAAGAAAAGTCTACCACTACTTGCTCTGTTGCTCTCGTTATCGCTCTGGCTTCCACCCATTTAGTTACATAATCAGTGCAGACCAGGATGTAAGCTTTCTGATGAGAAGGTGGGAGAAAGGGTCCAACAAAGTTGATGGCCCATTTCTCAAATGGTTCAAGGACTATCTGGGGTTGAAGAGGCATTTCATCTGCTTTCCCAGGTTGTCCCATCCGCTGACAACTATCACACCTTCGAACATAATCTAAAGTGTCACGAAGGATGGAGGGCCAATAATATCCCATTTGCAAAACTTTGTGACCCATTTGTTTATCTGCAAAATGTCCTCCACAGGGTCCATCATGTGCAGCCTTTAAGATCTCAGAAATATCATCCTCTGCCACACAATGCCGACTCTGTTGGTCAACCCCTGTATGGAAGAGATATCCTGCCATCCATGAATATCAGGTACTTTGGTGAATGATCTTCCTTTACTCCTTATATGACAGATGACGAGGCAAATTTCCTATAGCAAGATAGTTAGCAATATCTACATACCACAGAGTGTTAGCAGAAACTGCAAAAAGATGATCATCTAGAAAATTATCCTCAATTGATGTGTCTTTACCATCATGTTCTATCTTAGATAAGAAATCTGAAACCACATCGTCCTTCCCTGGTTTATCTACTATAGTAATATCAAATTCATGTAGTAGCAATAGCCATCTTGTAATGCGACTAGGGGTAACAGAGTTGTTCATTAAATACCTGATAGCTGCATGATCAGTGTGCACAAAAGTAGGATACTCGGTAATGTAGTTCCAGAATTTGTTGATGGCATAAATGACAACAATGAATTCTTTCTCAGTTACTATGTAGTTTAATTCGGCAGGAGCCAAATTCTTACTAACATAGTAGACTGCGTAGGGTACTTTATCCTCTTGTTGTCCCAACACTGCACCAATTGTTGTTTGAGAAGCATCCGTATGAATGTGGAAAGGTAATGCCTAGTCTGGACCTCTAAGGATTGGAGCACTGCATACCAATTCTTTAATATTTGTAAACGATGCATCACAGTCACCTAACCACACAAATTTTGAATCTTTTGTTAGTAATTGAAACAATGGGTATGCTACTTTTGCAAAACTTTCTATGAAACGCTTGTAATAACCAACACAACCAATAAAACTGCGTACCTATGTGGGCGTTTTTGGTGTTGGAAAGTGTAGAATTACTTTTATTTTCGATGGGTCCATTCTGATTCCTTCAGCTAGAAGTAAATGCCCCAGAATGATTCCTTCTTCCATCATCACATGGAATTTCAATGTACTCAGAGAGACGCGCTTGTATACATCTTTCAAGAACTTCTTCTAAATGTTTCAGCCCTTCCAAAAATGAGTCCCCATATGGAGTAAAGTCTTCCATATAAATTTCAACACTGTCATCTATTAAGTCAAAGAAGATCCCTAGAATTGCCCTCTGGAACGTTGCAGGAGCATTACACAAGCCAAGTGGAAGGACCTGATATGCAAATGTTCCCCAGGGGCATGAGAAAGTGGTCTTATCCTGATCCTCAGGAGCTATCTGGATCTGGTTATATCCACTAAACCCATCTGGAAAAGAGAAAAACTTCTTACCAGCCAATGTGTCCAAAACCTGATCAATAAATGGAAAAGGAAAATGATCCTTCTGCGTTGCCTTATTTAACTCTCGATAATCTACGCAGATCTGCCATTTACCATTTTTCTTGGGGACCATTACTAATGGTGAGACCCATTGGCTATCTGAGATAGGGTAGATGAAACCCACGTCTAGTAGTTTCTGAAGCTCCTCCTTCACAACATTTTTCAATGCAGGGTTCAATCTTCTCTGAGGTTATCTTACAAGACGACAATCTTCCTTGATATATATGTGATGGGTACATAAGTTGGCAGGAATCCCCTTCATATTTGAATAATCCTAGGCGAAGGCTTCTTTATGCTTCCGAAGCACGTCTACAAGTTGCTTCTTCTGGGATTCTGACAGATTCAGATTAATATTCAGGGTTTTTCCTGGTTATAACTCTACTTGAACGCTTTCATGAGGTGCATCAACAGGTGGCTCCTTTGGCTCTGAAACAGAGCAAGGATCATCCATGAAGGAAGTGATTACATCATCTTCTGATTCCATTTTCAACTGAAGGGCTTGTCCAATAGTGAGGACTGGTCTCACTTCTTCAATTTTCGTTTCAGCCTCTACCATAGATACAACTTTCTTGCCACCTGCTGGTTTTATGGGTGAATTTGGTTTTGCAGGTGGATATAGCACTAAATTCTTAATGTTATGCCCATTAGAAATAACCATATTTCCTGAACGACACCCAATGTAAGCGTCTGCAGTAGCCAGCCATGGTCTACCCAAAATCAAAGGATGACCGCCCATTGAGGATTGCTTATGTAATACTAGGAAATCTATGGGGTAGTGCAATGAGTCCACTGAAATTGTTACATCTTCCAGCTTCCCTACTAGTTTGATTGTAGACCAGTCTGTCAATTCCAATACTGTAGTTGTGTGCTTCAAATTGTGAAGACCTAGCGCATGCATGGTTTCTGTGGTGATGACATTGATGGCAGCACCCAGGTCTACCAACACATTTGGAATCTCTACCCCATTAATCTGCACTATCAAAATCGGGTTCCCTGGATCTCCATATTTCACCGGCATTGATTTTCCCATCATGAAGTCCGATAATTTTCCCATAACATGTATAGTGAGGGGGTATTTAGTTTTCTTTGCAGGTTTCTTTGAACAATATTCCCTAAGAGTATTTGCATATATTGGCACGTCCTTCATAGCTTGCAATAAGGGAATTTTAACAAATAAGTTCTGCGATTCTCCTAATAAATCAAATTCAGCTTGAGGGCTTGGTTTACTCATAATTGGTCTCTCTGGGTAAGGTGGTTCAGATTGATTTTGTTTAACTGGAGGTGCCTAGTTTCTATCAGTTTGTTTTGGCTCTTTACTAATTGGTTCTACCCCCTTACCTTCACTATCAAGTTGTTCAATGATAATTGGAGGAGGCTGGGCATTAACTGTCTGTCCTGATCGCAGATTCATTTCATACAACTATGCAGTGGAGATACTATATGAAGGCAGGTTAAGAACATTAGCTTGATGAGCTCCCTTATTGTTAGGGTTAGGGTTGGGTTGCATTGGAAGCTGAGGACGGGCAGGCTGATTACCAGGAGGCACATTGGAGGGAAGTTGGAGCTGCCGTTGTGGCATCTGCTGAGGAAACTGTCTAGGAGAGGGTCCTCACCAAGTTGGAGCCCATGAAGAGCTCGTACTAGATTGAGGGTTCCACTGCTGCCAAGGTGGGAACTAGTATTGCGGCCACCTGGGGGGATAAGGCATGGTTTGAGGATTCATGTTACAATTATTGAAATACTGAGAGATCTGGGTACATACCTTGATTTCCCATCGGTGGTCGAGGTTGCCATGGCTTCCTAGATCCCATGAGGTACAGTTGCTTCGTGTCCTCCCCCGTTCCTTCAAATATTGCTTTCAGGCCTGGCAAGGAGGGGTATGAGCTTGTCGCATGGTTGAGCTCACTGATCGCACATTCCTCTATGAAGTTTAGTGGACATTCCATTTTCGGGTGCTTCTTTCTGCACTTCGGGAAAAATATTGCCATGGTCCTGTCTAGTTCCAACTGCTTCTGTTTTACTTGCAGAGTGTCTATCTATGCCGACAGGGTACTGAGGATATTTGTCCTTAAGTTGTATAACAGGTTTTCAATTTCTACTTTTGTAATACCCCTGCCAGACCCCTTTGCTGAGAGGATTCCTAGCCTGTTTCTTGCAAGCCCCCTAGAGCACTGAATACATAAATTGCAAATATCTTCGAATGTCTCCTTGGAGGTGTCTCCCTTTCCCACAATCTTCAATAGTTCCATCGAGTCTTCTCGAAAGGATCGAAGGAGGATAATCTTTAAAATTTCCTTATCCAGGTCAGAATGACCTGACCTCTGTAAGGTGTACTTGAACCTTTCCACACAATCTTCCAAACTCTCATCTTTTTTTTGTGTGAACTTGAAAAGTTCCTCCTTGATGTTCCGGGATTTACAGTAATCCTGGTATTTCTTCAGAAAAGTTGTCTGCATATCATCCCATGTGGAAATGGATTTTCCTTCAAGGCCCATGAACCATCTCAAAGCCATTCCTTTTAATGTAGAAGGGAAAATCTTTAACTTCTAGGCATCTGTTGTGTAGTCGTACCCCCGACACACTATGCCGAACTCAAATAGAAATGTGTCAAAGTCTACTGAAACAAGCCCATGAAAGTTTGGTAAGGCTGCCAATGGAATAGGCTTTGTAGGCGTGCCAACTCCCAGATCCCCAACTGGAAAATCGATGGTGGAGGTTGTGGGAACCATAAATATCTTCCAATAGTCACTGGGGATTTCAACATGCTCTGTGGAGGATGGTTGAGGATTCCTTACTACTGGGACTCGAGTCACTTTAGCAGCACTTCCCCAGTCCCTTGGTGATGCAAGTATCTCCTCGTTTCCTTCTTCTGTGTCCTAATGGCTTGATCCCTCGACTACAACTTTCTTTCCCTTACTGGAGCAGTCCAACCCTGTTGATGTTCTGCTTGCGATTTCCTCCTCTGATATCACCAGTGCAAGATTCTCCTGGTCAGGTCTACTACTGGATATTTCTTCCACTGCTAGAGGAACCTCTTGTGTTGAATCACCGAAGAATGCTGTAGACAGCACTGGTTTCTTTACTGACTGTCCTTCAGACTTCACTCTCCTTGCCCCTGGTCTCACATCTGCGCGAGAGGATGCTTCTAATTCAGCCTTTGCTATGATTTGCTGGATATAGGTTTTTCTTCCTAGATCTGGTCCTCCCCTCTTTGGGGCTCTCCCTTTGCCCCTCTTATTTGGTTCTTTGTTCATAAAAAAATTGGTATGATGGAAGGTCTTGGTATGAACCTACGATGGTTCAATCTTGGAGTAAGGTGTCAAACGACTATTCCTTCCCCAAGGTGAAAGAACTCGCAAAAAGAAAAGTAGCTAAAAAACAAAAATCTAGTGTTTCAGGCCCAGAGCAGGGCGTCAAAGGACTCCTCCCTCCCTGAGACAAGAACCAGAAACAAACACAAACCATAGGAAGACCTAATACTTCCAGATCTGAAGCAGGGCATCAAAAGACTCCTCCCTCCCCAGGGTAAAAGCTAGGCTTTTTGCCAAGAAGAAAACACTCAAGAGTTAAAAGAAATAAATCTAACTTAGGGCCTGGAGCAGGGTGTCAAAAGAATCCTCCCTCCCCAAGACAAGAGAATGGCCCAAAATCAACAGAAAGGAAAAAATAAACAAGTAGAAAGAACACCTATGCTCAGGACCTGAAGCAGAGTGAAAAAACTCGTTCTCTCCCCAAGACGAGAGAATGACCCTCTGGTTGGTCCGGATCATTATTTGCACATTGTTAGCCTCCCCGGCAACAGTGCCAAAATGTTTATGTCCAGGTATGAACGATTTATTCACCCTATTCCGACATTAATTTATCAATCCGGGTGTGTATCCTTTCAAGGCAATGCGCAAGGTATATGCAGCGGCAAAGAGCAATCTTTTCTGACCAAGGGTTCGTAGTTAAGATTCAAAGCATGGATTTAAGATTAAATTAACTACAGAATTCCAGAAATAATCATAAACAGTAAAGAACTGTAACAACAAGCATAAACTAAGAAATAACATACACAAAAAGACACAACACCTGATCAGAAGAGTGGGCCCAACTCTCTGATCAGGGCTACATTAGTCACGGAGAAGATTGGAACAAAAAAATAGGTGATACTTTATTAATCTGTAACATGTGATTACAATATCGATGGGAGAACCCCCATTTACAGGAACAATCTCTCTTTTATACACAACACGGGAGAATAACTTGTCTCCCTGAAACAAGGTAACCGCATATGAAGAAATATACATCAGTTGGAATGACACCAACACCAGATAACCGAGATAGCAAAAAGGCCCAAGAATAGTTCTAGGGAATCGTGACTCCAGTTGGGTGGCCTCCTTAGGGCTGGCCGTTACCAGATCTGTTGCGAAATGCTGAAGCGAGGGTTCCTGTTCTCCAAGTTGCGGTCAAACATTCAATTCAATGCTGTGAATAGATAAGACTCCGTGAATTTACTTCATTAATTAAAATATTCCAATCGGACAAGTCAGGGGTATTTATCTTATAAGTTTAGCATGGCAACATGGGTAAATAAGTACAAAAAGGGTTAAAAAGGATGATAAAAATGGACAGAAAGATAGCCAGATTTGGTTCCCCACAACTGCTGAAGTCAAAAATACAGAACGATTCCATAATGGTGGTGGTGGATAACTCGAGAAAGTTTGCTCACTTTGTACCTGTACAATCTACTTATAAGGCAATACAAATTGCTAATATATTTATGCAAACTATTTTCAGATTTCACGGTATACCAAAGGTTATAATATCAAATCATGATGTAAAGTTTACATCATCCTCCTGGAAAGCCTTGTTTGAGGGATTGGGTACTCAACTACATTTTAGCACCGCCTACCACCCTCAAATAGATGGGCAGACTAAATAAGTAAACCAGGTTGTGGAAGACACGCTTCGAACTTATGTGATGCAACAACCATCTAAGTGGGAAGAGTACTTGCATTTGGTAGAATTTGCATATAACAATAGCTACCACACTTCTACACATATGAGTCCATGTCAGGAGATGTATGGTTGTAAATATAGGACTCCCTCAAATTGGGGTGGCCCAGAAGATAAGGTAATGCTAGGACCTGATATGCTGACAAAAATGGTTAAAGAAGTGCGAACTAATCTAAAGGCTCCCAAAACCGACAAAAGAATTTCGCTGACCGAAAAAGAAGTTTTTGGGAATTCCAGGTGGGGGATTATGTCTATGTGCGCATGCAGGCTAAGAAAAGTATGCTGCAATGGAGTGGATGCGCCAAATTGGCACCCCGATTTTGTGGTCCCTTTCAGATTTGATCACGAATTGGACCAGTGGCCTATCAACTTGCCTTACCTAGTCATATTCGTGTGCATAATGTATTTTACGTTTCTATATATTATATATTATATATAATAATATATATATTATATATATATGATCCCAAACACATAATAAATTGGCAAGATATTCAGGTAAGGCAGCAAGGTTAAAAGTTTTAGCAATCTATCCTACATATGTGTGTATGTACTTAAAATTGTATAACCGATTTACACTTTATTTCTTGAATTTACTAAAAGTTTACTTTGTCATTCAGGTCGAACTAGAAGGCGAGTTCCTGATCGAGCCAATGGATATACTCGACTGGAGAGAAGTAATGCTTCGTGAAGGACTCTGCGTCCTTCATCATGGAGCTCAAAGATATTAGGCTTAACCCTGAGTCCTTCGTGAAGGACTCTGCGTCCTTCATCATGGAGCTCAAAGATATTAGGCTTAACCCTGAGGACATTCTGGTAAGCTTTGATGTGGTCTCCCTGTATACTTGCATTCCTATAAAGGAGGCCTTGGAAGTGATCTATCGCCTAACCGATCCCGATATCGCTCATCTAGTGGAGATTTGTCTCACTTCCACGTTCTTCTGTTTCGAGGGTGAGTTCTTTGAATAGACCTGTGGTGTTGCCATGGGTTCCCCCCTTTCCCCTATTGTTGCGAATCTTTTTATGGAAGATTTAGAGGCCAAAGCTCTAGCCTCGGCTTGTCTTCTTCCCAAGCTTTGGAAGAGGTATGTAGATGACACTAATGTCATCTGGTCCCATGGCCAAGAGGAGCTGGATCGCTTCTTCAATCACCTCAACGGTCAGTCCTCTGCCATTAAATTCACCATGGAAAAAGAGGTCAATGGCTGCCTCCCTTTCCTGGATATTCTTATTTCTAAGAACAAGGACGACTCTCTCTCCCACTCTGTGTTCTGGAAGAAAATGCATACTGAGCAGTATCTTCATGCCGATTCCCATCATTTCCCTGCTCAGAAGATGGGTGTTCTTAACACCCTCGCTACTCGTGCCCTAAGGATTTCGGATAATGAGAGCTTTGATAAGGAGAGATCCCATCTCCTGGATGTCTTTGTTGAGAATGGGTATAGCAAACGCCTTGGTCAGAGGGCCTTCCAAAAAGCCTCTAAGAATGCGTTTATTAAGAAAGATCCAAAGGAGCGCCGACTAGGTGTCCATCTTCCCTATGTTCAAGGAACCACAGGCAAAATTGCTCGAATCCTTAGGAGGTTTGATATTCCCTCTACCTTTAGGCCCCTCAACACCATTCGCAATTCCCTCCGGTCGGTGAAAGATCCTGTTAACCCTAAGGACATGAAGGGTGTTTATTTGATCCCCTATTCTTGTGGGACCCCCTATATCGGGGAAACGGGGCGCTCCATCCATCAGAGGATCAGCGAGCATGCAGCTGACCTAAGACATGGGCGAACCAAGTCTTCAACTTTAGCAGAGCATGTAGATAAGACCAAGCATCAGGTTTGTATTGAGGAGGCCAAGGTTGTTGCCAAGGTTGCTCAGTTCCATCATCGTAAATTCAGGGAAGCTATTGAAATTGAAAGAAGGCCTAACAATCTCAACAGAGATGACGGCTGGAAGATCAGTAGATGTTGGATCCCTGCCCTGTCGACCTAGGTGTTGTTGTCCCCCCGTTTTACCTTTTGCGCTTTCGTTGTTCCCCCGAGCGTCTTCCTTTTTCCTTTTCTTTTTCTTTCGCCATCTTGCTCTTTGGTTTTCTAGTGGACTTTCTCCTGTCCTCTTCCTTCTTTTTATTTTAGGGCGCTCTTTCTCGTTAATTTTTTCCTATTAGATATTAGTGATTATAATCTTAACTAATATATATAAATATATATACTTATAGGTGGATTATTAGCAGTATTCATTTAGTCATCCATTTTTAGTAGTATTTATTTATTTATGTATTTTTATTGTTATTTTTATCCTTATTA
>APFE031150806.1:37290-88092 GCA_000404065.3 Pinus taeda
ATTAATAATAATATTAACAATATTATATTAATTTTGACCTGGGTCCTTTAGTCAAAATTAGCCATTAAATTAGCCGTTGGAATCTCTGCTCAGACTATTTAACATGCTAGGCTGGATCTGTTTCTTCAACTTGTCTTGACGATGAACCACACTGGTTGGTTCGAAACGCGTCGACAAGGTCTTTTGATATGTGATTTACGCCGAAATTCTTCTTATAAAGAAGTAATGCTACAGAGACGAGTTATCACCCAGATTAAAGTACAGTGGCAACATTTTGGGCTTGAAGAGGCTACTTGGGAAGATGAATAGACCATGAAAGAAGTATTTCCGAAGTTATTTCAATAGAAGAACACCGGGACAATGTTCAATCATGGGCGGGGGGAGATGTGATGTCCCTCATATGTGTAAATATTTATTTACTGCATACTTTTACAAATTGGAAAGTGATTAAGTTTATAAATATTTAGTTAAATTTTGGTTTAAATATCTGAAAAGTGGAATGCAAGAATAAAGACAGTAATTACTTAATTTAAAATGAATTGTCTGATGTATGATAGCTTGGATTTTTAAGAAACAGTTGGGTTGGGCAATTGCCAACCCTAACAACTTCTTGGGAAATTTATTCCCAAGATCAAGAGGATGGAGGCATTTGAGATCAGTGAGGAAGAGAGGGAATGATTGAGGAAAAATAAGGACAGACAATGTGAAGTGGCTAAGTTTGGTGAAGACTAGATAGTCATTGTTACTCAAGACCAAGTTCTTGAAGAGTAACCCTGTGTAGGGTGGTTCGGGGGGAGACAGAGAGCGAAGGTGCACTAGTCTCATGGTTGGGAGGCAAATTAATAGATAAATTTATTTCTAGTTCAGCAAGCTAGATAAGTATAAACTGGAACTTGAACCCTAGTCAATGAATATATGTATTGCTTGAATGGTATAATTACATGTTCTGTTACTGCTTAATGAGTTAACTACATTTTCAAAAAAATGTTTATAATGTTAGTGGTTATGATAGGAAAACATCTTAGCTGTCAACAAGTTAAATTTTAACCAAAAGAATAAACAAAGGTACATAATGGATAAAGCGTTAAACCCCAAACCTCAGGAAAAGTAAAGTAAGAATTGTAAGGTTATGTTGGAAAAGACAGAGGGGTAAACCTCCATTAAGTATAACAAGATTAACTATATATCTTGTTACTAAAAGAATAGCCAAGTAAACAAGCGCAAGCATGCGTGGTAGTTTCCGTGGAAACAGAGAAAGACATCAATATGGAAAGAAAGAAATAGGACCCCTTCGGCATCACTGGAAAGGAACCAGGCCGAGGAATTGCAAAACCATAATATTTAACATCTTGTTAAGGAAAAATGAATTTATTTAAATGCATATCACTGGGGCTGTGGAATTAATCCCCGTAAGAACAGACTACTGGAATCAAACATGAAAAAAAATGTGCTTATTGCATAAACCAAAAAAATAGTAGATTTCTGCAGACAAGTTGATGCATAATGAACATTAACGAGAAAATGAACTTGAGTAAACTATTATGATATAAACTAGAATATATATATAAAAACCGAACTGGAGTCTTCTCCTTTAAAAACTCAGTTTGAGACAAAAGAATTGTAAGGGTTTGTAACCCCATGAACCAAAAAAATAATCCACCAGGCCGTAGCCTCTTCTAAACAAAGAGTTGGTTTAAACCCTACATACAGTGAACAAAGCGAAGAATACATGTCACTTAACATGAGAAAGCTCCTATAAATTATCAAACAGTCGTTAAGACCTCGGTTCATGACCAAAAAAACCCTATCGATTACATTCTAAATTACGAACAAAAGAGATAAATGCATGACCAAATGTTCATAAAGGCCATTTTTCTTTAAAATCACAATTTAAGAACCCTGTGCATACCCAGATAGTCTTGCCACCAAGGTTCGAATCTCTGACAGGATGAGCTGAACCAGGTATCCCTTTAGTCAACATGCCTGATGAACCTACAAGACAACAATAGGGAGAAAAATATTAAAAAAAACATAGCTAGATAAATTCGGAAAAGACTATTATCATAGATCGAAAGCAATGAATAATGAATACCTGGTTCGACGGAGACATCTTCGGAAGGCAGCCATCTGAAGCCGGGAATTACGAAATGACGGACTTGAGAAACGAATAGCAAGTCATGGACGTCCATACTCAACGGTGCATAAGGTAGAAACCCATCAACATGAGAATAGGTAAACACAGACACTCGTCTAAAGGATGAAGTGCCAAGCCGTCACAAAGAGCAGAGCGAAGAAAGTGGAAAATGCAACAAGGAATGAGTTACCCCTTTCATCCCAAAGTTTATTTCCGCCTAAAGCAACATCCATCGTCTAAATTGAGGAGCGAAACATCACCGTCCAATGCGCCCTGCGATCGAAACCAAGCGGAGTACAACTGGAGGTCATAAATGAACACTCCAAAAAAGGTCCAGTAATCTAGGGTGGTCAACCGCCCAACAAATAACAATGGCGTTAATGCATGTACTCTTGAGTTATTGTTATTAAAACATCAATAAATATCATAATACGAATGAATTAAAATAAAATCGATTTAGATTTCTTTACAATCACATCAAGTATCATAAAGTTCGAATATAATATTGTTTGCAGTTTCTCATAACCTTTATAATTCCAAATCATTAAAAGCCATAAATAATCCTAAAAGATATAAAGTTATCTGTTGTACTATAAGCTAAAAATTATAAAAATCATAATTACTTTCAGCATAGATAGTATTAACTAGTAAAAACCTGAATTACTATGGTTACACATGTAAAAGGTTTATTTTTTAATGAGGTTCATGACAGATTCATCTTTGCATTCCTTGAACGCTTCCAGATCGCCGCCACTAACCTCTATTGCATTGTTAATGATCCCAAGAAGGCCGCCGTCAGCTCTCTGGTTTAGCGATGAGACTTTTACTTTATCACCAAATTGTATGCGAACCAAATAGATTAAACTAGCAACTGTCCCAAAAGGTACAAAGAGAGGTCGATAGGATTATTAAATTGGAATTGTTGAATTTTTCTAGAAGAGTTAATTGGTTTGTGGAAAACCTTGTTTTCTTGAACTAGATCATTGTGCAATTACTTTTCTTTAGATGTTTTGTTTATATCTATATTACAAGGAACACATTGAATGTCTTATTTCATTTCTGCTATTCTTACTAGTATCCTTTCCGTGCTTTTGCTTGATCAATTTGATGAAATATTCCATTATCCTTTGGTCAAAGTCCTCACCTACATATTAGTGTACATCCTGGTAAGTTCAAAGCTCGAAAGCCAACCAAAAAAAGTCAATGATAACCACCATGCACGTATTCAAATTCATAATGTAAAACTGCCAGACAAAGTTCAGACATATTACCTCCAAGATGGGTATACTGTTTGTAGCTAAAACCTCAAAAACTCCATTGTCAATAGTCAGAACGCTAACATCAAACGTGCCACCGCCAAGATCAAAAGAAACAATATCCACCCTTCTTGTCCAAGACAAAAGCTATTATTGCAGCTGTTGGTTCGTTGATAATACGAGCTACATTCAATCTAGCAATAACACCAGCATCCTTCGTTGCTTGGCGTTGTGCATCAATAAAATAAGTTGCGCAAGCCCACAAGTTAATAGTCACAATGCAGTCAACAATTGGTTACCCACAACCTCATAAAAAAAAAGGTTGAAAAGAAAGCATACCAGTGACAGTCACCACAACATCCTTTATAGTCTTGCCTAGTCAAAATCATAGCACTGATTTCCTCAGGGCTAAATACCTTTGTCTCTCCATCTCGTACCTGAACTTGAATATAAGGTTTCCCATCTTTGTTCACAATCTTGTATGGTACCAGTTTCATATCCTTCTGAACTTATTTGTCGTCAAACCTATATAAAACAAATGTTTTCATTTAATTGTGCTTATCTAGTAAAAGTTCTAAATCATTTTCTTGAAGTTTGGACAGGGCAGAAATCAAATCCTGATCTGACCCCAACTAGAATGTTGCTCGACCCCTGACTTAACATGCCAATTTCATGACTGGCACCCTTGTGGGTTCAATATCAAGGCGAGAATTGGACTTGCAATAAATATAATTGTCTAATGAATGGGAAAATCAGAGATCAGAGTACTTACTTTCTCCCAATGAGTCTCTTGACATCAAAGATGGTTCGTTCGGGATTGACTGCGGCCTGGTTTTTGGCAACCTCTCCAATCAACCTCTCATTTTCCGTGAACGCCACCCATGATGGGGTAATATGGTTACCTTGGTCATTGGCATTAATCTCCACATGACCATTCTTGTAAACCCCAACACAGGAGTAAGTAGTTCCCTTGTCTATACCAATCATTGTTCCCAATTTCGCAGCTTCTTCCTTCGCAATTTAAGATGCAAGAAGGCATCCTGAGAAAAATTAAATTCCCCGTGAAGAGTATCATAAAATGCCTATATGTTTCTAGGGAAAGGATGCCTATATGGTCAAGTTTCTAGCATATATATTTTAACCAATTGCAGGTTTATCGTGGTCAAATTTCTGGCATATATATTATTAGCAGATATTTGTTAAACCGAATAAATTATAAAACTTGGCGTAAGTAGACAGCACAACATGAATAATGAGGAAACATTTAAAAAACCCAGCAATCACTCTTCTAGTAGGCCATCTACATCAAGACAATGTTGTCATATTCGACTCGATCTTATTTATACTTGGAAAAAATAAAAAGGGCTTCATGTTATAGAAGCAAAGAGATGACTCCTTCCAATTTTAATGCATTCAGACGATGTCGAAAAAATGTCGATGTTGTAAAACTACAACAGCAGGAAAAATGTCTACCAAAAACTTAAAATGCAGCTCAATATTCCATCAAAAGAAGCAAGAAAACTTAACAGTCAACCATGAGATCTACAAGGCGTAGCTGGTATTCATACATGCTTACAAAACACCTTTTCTAAAAGCTAACTCAAAACCTAGAAGACAATATTGGGATTTGAAGGATAATATTTCTACACAACAAAAGGAAGCTCAATGTGTTTGAAAACCTTTGAAAAAATTGCGAATAGATCATAAAAGATCAAACAAAGCACATTTGTCTGCATGTCTTAATCTACCAAACCCTTACCCCAACGTCTCAAAAATCACTACCAGAAAGCGTAAATTTAATGAAACCTTATTTTTAGAGGAAACCATAATGCCTTGAAAAACTCAAAATGCAGCAATAAAAAGGGGAAATGACTCTGATCGCTCAAAACAAAGAAGCAAAATTTAAACCAAAATAAGGGGAAAAAACGGCCTACCTGCAACAATAAATGGCAATCTGATAAGAGTTTTTGCATAACAAGGCCAAGTTCAATGCACAGTAGAAAAGAAGGCAACTCAACCGATATTTGGAAAAAGCAGTCAAAGCGCAGTGCATGCTTGCCACATGACACTTCAAATCAATGGTTGAAAGTGTCTCACTTGATCGAAAGGAAGGTGAAAGGAGCAGGGTAAAAGTGTTGACCATTGTTGATGCATAGGAAGGCCTATCCACCTAATTATGATTTTTTTTATAAGTTTGGCAAGATTATATACTTTGAATTTAATTTGTAACTTCACATTCAAGATCTAGTGAACAAGAATGCTTTTTTTTAATAATATGTTTTAAATATATAAATATATTTATTTTTTTAAGGCAATAAAAAAAGTTGTCAAGTCTGTCTGGAATAGTTCAAGTGGCCATGACAGTGGAATAAAGTCTTACAATAGTTCAAGTGGCAATGGCATTGGAATGAAGTGACAGTGGAATAAAGTCTTACAATAGTTCAAGTGGCGATAGCATTGGAATGAAGTCTTACAGAACTGAAGATTTTTGGGTTTAAATCTTGTGGCATTCCTTATTATTAAATTTTAAAATATTCTGAAATTTATAATTAGCATAAGTTCATCATACTTGGCACTTAATAAAGTTTGATGTTTTCTTTTGCCAGAAACAAAAATAAAAATTAGAATAAAATTTTGATAAAATCTGATAGAAATATTTGTAAATACTTAATACTCCTCTAAAACTTCAAATCCTCATTTGAGTATCCCATAAATTATTGATGATGTTAAATATCATTAAAAAAATTATTTAAACATTCCACCATCGAATTTCTTGAAAATCTTTTCACTAAAATCCAACAAAAATTATAATCATAACGAAATTATTAATAATACTAAACTCATCATTCAAAATCTATTCAAACACTCCATTAAAAAATTATTAAACATTACACCATCGAATTTCTTGAAGAATTTTTCGCTAAAATCTAGCCAGAAATTGTAATCATGGCGAAATTGTGACATCAGACTCCTTAAAAATGGCCGAACATAGATTTTACATTTAATTTGTCTTTTTCCCACAAAACAAAATTTCATCTTTAATTCATTAAAAATTTAAATTTATCTTTTTATTGTAATCCTACCGAATACTGCCACCGATATTGATCCACTGTGCAGCGGGCCAGATCTGGGTTGGATTTTATGAACCAACTTGCAGCCATGAATAAGATTTCTCTCAACTGGCGACATTTCTCTTGTAAACTTTAATTCTCATGGATCATGTCTACTGGTACTGGCACATCGCAATAAATAAATATTCAGTTTTCACAAACTTAGTAGTGACTGCGACAGCCATACGGAATAGCCAAAACACACAACATTCAGGACAAAGTCGTAACAGAATTAAATTCATTGGTTGCTTAATGAAAAGATCGAACTGTTGATACGCAAATTCTTACTCGGCAAATCTTATTTCCAACTCCACTGCATTATAAATGCAGTCTGACATGCAAGGGGAATAGAGGTTGCCTTGCATTTATATTTCTCTCAAAATTGACTTTGGCATGTTAGCAGCAAGGCAACCCCTATTCCCCTTGCATGTCAGACTGCATTTATAATGCAGTGGAGTTGGAAATAGGATTTGCCAATTCTTACAGCTAGTGCAGGGCAATGATTGAACAGTGTGCCTCTGAAACAATAGCGTTAGTAGTTACATATACACCAAGAAAACCATATTAACCCCTCAAACTATCCGGGCCTTTGAAATTACAAATTACCAAGAAAATCCGCAGGTGGCGCGGGTGCTTGGGACGTCTGACAAACGATGCCAGCCCTACAATACAAGAATTTTACAGAAACTGACTATTAACAAAGCAAAATTGATGCAATCATCAAGCTCCTGGTTGTAAACATCTGATCACAACGATCTCAAATATTGGATATTACTCGATCCATATGCACAATTCAAACAATTATTTACAGCAGAATACCGGATGGATGAAAACCGTTATTTTTATAAAGTCGCAGGTCCTCTCATCTCGAGTCGGTAAGATCTTTTCAGATCCAAAGCCCAGGGGGCCGGCACGGAACGCCGCTTCCATAGATTGATCTCAGATAGCTGCGGGCTTGGGCAGTGAGTCGCTTAACAGAGGAGCCGAATGAGAAATTAGCACTGGCTTAGGGTTTTCCAAATTCCAATCTGCGTCTTCATTCTCAGGGTTTTTCAAACAAAGAAGCAGAATTTAAACTAAAATGAGGGGAAAGAACGGCCTACCTGCAACGATAAATGGCAATCTGATCAGAGTTTTTGCATAACAGGGCCAAGTTCAATGCACAACAGAAAAGAAGGCAATAATTTATATTTGGAAAAAGCAGTCAAATTGCAGTGTATGTTGGCTGGCCCGATGACACTTCAAATCAACGATTGAAAATCTCTCACTTGATCCAACTGAGCAGGGTAAAAGTGTTGACGATCGTTGATGCATAGAAAAGCCTATGGACCTAAATATTTTAGAAAAAGGCATTTTCATACCTAATGTGAAATTAAAATGTAAATTTTGATTATTTTTCCAAGAAAAACTAAAAACAATTTAAGTATTGCTTTTTATTATTATGTAAAATTAAACAGAAAAATGTAAATTTTGATTTGAAAACAAACAAAAACTAGTAATAGTTAAAAAGGTAAATTATTATATATATTATGTCGTGAAAAGTATAATAAAATAGAATTTATTATTAGTACTAAATTAGTCAGGGCAATTTAATGGATAGGGGGAATGTAGATTTTTGTTATTTTTTAAGATAAAAATTTATATATATATAATTAAATAGAATATAATAATATATTAATATATAATATATATAATTATATATTATATATATATAATATAATTCAATAGGTTTTGGATGAAGTCAGAGTCTATTTCTTGTGTTTAGATCATAGGAGGCCATATACTCAATGGGATTTGAAAGTTTCACTCAAGGAGACTTATTGTTAAACCGCATATCACTGTATTTCCCAAAAAATTACCAATTTTAACAATAATTATATATATTTTTATTAAACATTCACGTACATTCTATATGTATGATTTTTCAAACCAAAACTAATACTATACATAGACATCATATTTAAATCCTTATAAAATACCTTAAGTTATCGAAAGGATAATTAAGATCAAATAGATTGAATCATTCACTTTTTTATATTTGGAAAAGAAAAAGAAGAAAAAGAAAGACAACATAAACAAGTGCTTTCAAAATTTGTAAATTGATATTAAGTGGAAATTATTCTTTCACAAAATTTGCAAATTGATAAATGAAACTGAAAAATTAGGCAAAGATTTGCATAAATTTGGCAGGTAATAACCACTAAAAAGTTAAGTGTGTACATTTACATGTGAGTATGTCAGAAAAATCTAACCTAGTTATCCACATAGCAGTGTGTCGTGCAATGATTGCAATAACAATCATTACATAATAAGACATTGGTCAAAAACTCCCGTGAGAATAATACCATGCTTGCTGCAAGTATAATAATTATTCTATTAGTTAAGATGGATGTTCATGTTGCAGGTATAATAATTCTATTAATTAACATGAATATTTGTCGTGTATTGAAATAATTCTATTAGTTAACATGAATATTTGTCATTTATTGAAATATTTCTATTAGTTAACATGAATATTTGTCTCTTATTGAAATATTTAAAAAAAATAGAAAATTTTAATTGATTTACTTACATTTAATTACTTCACATGAATACTAAAATATTTTATTTATAGATGAGAGTGAGATGGAAATATTTTCATGAGATCTCCTTCATATTGAATTGTAATATCAATAACTAAACACAAGAGTACAATAAAAGTGGAATAATATCTAAAGGTATGAACATTCCAAACATGTGAAAAATGACATAACTACTTTGCAGATATAGTAGTAAGAATATCTTATAGAGGTTAAACCCCTACCATCCACCAAATATTATTGATAATTTTTTGGCTTTTTTTTTTTTGTAAGCTTGGTAGGACTACATCTTCATCATGTCCAATATATCACCCCAGATGAGGTGGGGAATTGAATCGCTGACTTCACATCAAGGAGTTAATGAACCGTTGACTTCACATCAAGGAGTGCCTTAATGGATTGAACCAGTGACTTCACATCAAGGAGTGCCTTAACAGAGCACTGAGTGCCGGGTGGAAAATTGAATCTGTGACTTCACATCAAGGAGTGTCTTAAGGGAGCACCAGACTATCTATCCAAAACCCAAAACTGTGGACGATAATTTTTTTGCTTTTAATTAAATTGATTAATTAAAAAATGATATATGAACATTTGCCATATAAACATGACTCACAAATTTTTGGACATGTGAAATTAGTATGTAATGGTATTAAGATTTTTCATAGTTTTTCAGAAGAAAAATCAAATTTTTGTATTGATGATACTGTCATAATACATATAAAGGTTTATGATATAATAAACCAAAATCTGGACATAGTATGGATCAGATCAAAGCAAGATAAAGCGGGCTGTCGATCAGAGCCGATGATGACATGAGAAAAAATATGACAAAGCATTCAAAATATGGGCTGTAATACAGTACCATATAGGCGGAGATAACAAAGGAAGTTACAATGTAAGCTGTATGTTCAAAAATTCCAGATGTCATAGAGGATCATTGAAAAAATAGAGGCCTATTTTCCCAGAAAGTCGAGGAAATCCTTGATGCTGAGCACAATAGAAGAAATGGGCCTCCGTGAGCTGTTGAAAATGGAGTCATTCCTCCACTTCCAGATGGTCCAACAGACCAAGAGGAACAAAGCGCCGTGCGTCTGACTGTGTACACCACCAGAAAAAACCATCCTGTACAGCGGAAAAACCTTGGTAAGGAAAATCCAAAGATAAAGAGAGTTCATACCATATTTGCTAAGATGCTTGACATTGAAAGAACAGATGGAAGTTAGTCTCTTCAGCTGACAGACACAAGGCGCAACGTCCAGGGCCTTGCCAACCTTTCTTCTGAAGCACTTCCCACGTAAGGTTCCTGTTCTGGAAAAGAAGCCATGCGAAGAGAACCATCTTAAGAGGACATGTAGCTTTCCAGAGAGAGAATGGGAAGATCAAATGATCTGAAGGTGCTAGCTTATAGGAGAGAGCAACATAAATGTCCTTTACACGAACAGGTGATGGAGCATGTGGAAGATTCCATTCCAATACATCTTTTGTCCCCGATCTTCTAATAGCCAATCCCTGCAAATTTTGGCGTATAGAAATCCACATAGGCTGAAAGGATTGGGGCAATGAGAGATCCGCTTCGTCCTTCCAGATCGGAGTTGAGTTAGTCCAGGATTTAATAAGATAGTCCCACGTGAAAAATCCTCTCATATGGAAGAAAGAAACCAGAGTAGGCGGCAGGGGGGATGTCAGTCCGTTATATATGAAGTCGAAGCCAAAGAAAATGTTTGAACCAGAACAAATCTTCCACCGGAAGTTCCTCAAAATGAAAGGTTGATTTTTACGGAGGCTAAGCCAGATGGCGGAGCCTCTTTTGATCCCCAAATAGTTCCTTCTATACCAGAAGGCGATGCTCTTTCCCTTTAGATATTTTCTGTCGATGAATTTGCTCCATGGGCCACGTCCAAAAATACCTCGAAGGAGAGATTTGCATAGGAGGGCGTTCCTCATCGTCCTCATGTCCAGTAAACCCCATCCTCCCATTTTTTTTGATTTTTCAATAGAATCCATCTTAACCAAATGAAATTTTGATTGGTAAGTTTTCCCTCCCCACAAGAAATTTGCTGCAAATGTTTTCATTTTTTTGATGACAGGAGCAGGGAGTAAAATAAATGTGCCCAATAAATTGCCAGCTGTGACAGAACTGCCTGTACCAATATAAACCGACCCGCCAAAGAGAGGAGCCTTGTCTCCCATCCGGAAATTCTTTTATAAAAGCGGTCCAGGAGCCATGACCAGTCCCCTTTCTTGTTCCTCGTCGGCTTAAGAGTGAAACCAAGATATTTAATCCCATTTTCAATTGACACAGATTCAATGCCAAAAGGAGAGGCAATCCAAGAAACCAGTACCAAGTCGGTCTCATTATGATAAAGTTTAGATTTTTCCTTGTTAATACAGATACCCGAGGCAGACTGGAACCTGTTAAAAATGTTAAAGAGACACTGCCAGGAAGCCTTGCAAAGCATAGCAAAAACGAGGATGTCGTCCACAAAGAGATTGTGGGATAAGAAAAAATCCTTGCACATCTTGATCGGCCTGAAACTAAACCCAGATGCTGCTTTGTTGAGATGAATGCTTAATGTGTTCATGACCATAATGAAGAGCAGCGGAGAGAGGGGACACCCTTGACGGAGACCCCGTTCAGCTTTGAAGAAGGGAGATGGGGAACCATTGATGATGACCGAGAAGTTTATATTTTCAACACACGCCATGATCCATTATATTCCTTTTGATCTTAAACCAATTTTCGCAAGCAAGATCCTGAGGAGACCCCAATCCACACAGTCATAGGCCTTCTTCAGGTCAATCTTTAGAATGGCTACCTTTATATTGTTAGTCCGAAGAGAGAAGAGGCATTATTGAGTCAGTGCCACCGCGTCCCAGATATTCCGATCCTTCAAAAAAGCGTGCTGATCTCTGGTGATGTGGAGGTTAAATACCGGCTTCAGCCTTTCCGCAATGATCTTTGTGATAATTTTGAAAAGGGAATTACAGAGAGAAATCGGTCTGTAATACAGGAAGGACGTAGATTGATTCTTTTTGGGAATAAGAGCAATAAGAGTGGATGATAGAGCAGAATGAATATTACCGGACATGCGTGATGCCTCCAACATATGCAGAAGGTCCACCTTGAACAGATCGTAGAAATGTAAGAAGAATTCGATGGGCCAGCCATCCGGTCCCGGGCTCTTGTACTTTTTTGATGCTTTCATGGCGGCAAGGAGCTCATCCTCAGTGACAGGTTTGATGAAGTTATCATAGGAAGGTTCATCAAACATTTCAGGCGTTTGTTCGGCAGCCCAGAACATATCATTTGCATTACTTTGATTCCTTTTGTACTGGGCCTGAAAAACCGGGCAGCTTCATTAGAGATATCCTCCTGTGAGAAAAGAAAACCACCCTTTCCGTCCTCTATCTTCCAAATCGAATTCCTCCTCCTCCTGGCATTTGCGAAATTGTGAAAAAATTTGGTATTGCGGTCCCCTTCTTTAAGCCACAGTGCTCTACTTTTGAGCCTCCATGCTGCCTCTTCTTTCATGAGGAGGATTTGTTTCCTTTTTTCCAGAGACCTGATGAGGTTCTTTTTTCCGAAAGACATATCGTGGAAGGAGGACAAAGTGATGGCATCCAATTCCTTTTGGATCCTTGTAAGCTCTTGTTTGTCCCGTTTAATCTTCAGAGATTGCCATTCTTTAGCATTCTTTTTAAGGCATTGAATTTTTTCTCGGAAGGTATAGAATATCGCCGCTTCAGTCCCCTTCAACTCCAACCATTTATTAGTAATAATATCATTGAAGGATTTGTCCTCCAGAAAGATCTTGTTGAATTTGAAATAGTATTCTTTTCGGATTTGAAGAGCTCTCCAATCAAGGATAATGGGCTTGTGGTCGGACATGTACTCATTTGCAATGGAAGAGAAAGGCATACCCCATTTTTCGATCACGCTTGCTTTGATAAGAAAGTGGTCTATCCTCTTGGCGATATAAGCCGACCCCGATCTGCCATTTTCCCACGTAGGCTTCATTTGGTCAAGAAAAACGTCCACAAGGTTCCTGCTAAGAAGCCCCATTCTGATCTTGTCTGACAGAGGGTCCCTCTTCCTGCAAATACCCCAACATTCGTCAGGACAAAGAGTGACATTTAGGTCCCCAGCTAACAACAGAGAATCGATGTCCAATATATCAGATGCAAACAACCTGTCCCAAAATGGGGACCTGTTCCTATAAGGGGCATAGATATTTATGAGATTTAATAAGTGTGCATGTCCTCTGATCATTGTCGAAATCATGATCCCGGCATAACATTTGAAATCTTTTGCTTTAATCCATGCGAGATCCCACAATACAGCAAGACCGCCCGACAACCCATTAGCCCCAGTGGCAACCATATACCACGACGGGAACAATTTTCTGAAGTAAGCTATAGACACCCTGCTGGAATGCATGGTTTCTTGAATAAATACAATTTTTGGACAAGCCTGCGAGAAGAATTTTTTAAGCGCCAAAAATTTATGGGGAGCGCCCAGACCCCGAATATTCATCGAAATGAGAAAGGTCATCATGAGGATTCGCCAGCCATGCTTGCTCTAAGAGGCTGAGGTGCTTCGGAATCCAGAATAGGAACTTCCACTAGAGAAAGATTAGTAATACCAAAATCAGTGGCAATCGATCTGCCTCTGAAATGTCTGCTGTCACCCTTTTTTTTCTTCCTAACTGTATTGTTCTTTGCTGAATTTGGACTGATAGAGATGGGAAAAGGCCAGGATGGCTTGTGAATGGTGAGAGGTTCGAACTCTAATGAATTCCTTTGAATAAAAAGGTCAATATCACTCTCGGGGTTATTGATAGGCGAGTTAGATGGGGAGTTAAAAGGGGTGGGCGCTTCGGCCGGTGCTTTTCCTTTCTTGAACCCATTCGGATAATGAGGTGAAGGGCGAACAGGGGAGGATGGGGAGGAAGAGATCTGAATAGTATGAGAGCCGACAGTGAAATCCCTTTGATTCATGGCAGGAGGGGAGGGGACGAAGTTCTCCATAAAAGGTTCAGGAATGGGAGAAACGGGAGCCTCCCCGGATAGGTGAAGGGGAGTAACACGTGGGAAAACATTTATCTTGGATGGAGCCTCTGCTAGATGGTCAGGGGAGGAGATCTGGATACTATGGTCCGCAGGGATAGATGCAGACCCCCGAGACCATTTTGTTATGGAATGATTCTTATTATGCCTTCTGCTAGTGCGATACTTACAGTCCTTGATGAGATGACCTGTCCTATGGCATCGAGAGCATCGGAACGGGATGCCCCAGAAACCTATTCTGATAGCGAGATTTAGATTCAGTAGATCCAGCAGCAGGGACGGTTTACCTTGATTCATTTGATCCCGCAAAGGCATAGCCCTGCCTAATCTGCATGCCATCCCAGTTAATGTCAATGAATTTTGGGTAAGCACCTTTGAAAGGCTTCTCAATGAGAATCCAAGCTACCCTCTTATCCCGTTCACCCCTGTACCATGGATTAACATAAATAAACTTCCCGATCGAATTTCCAATTTCTGAGAGAGTCTCTGTGCACCAAAGTTCCAATGGCAGGTTCGGCAGCTTGGCCCAGATCATGCAATTAGATGGCGTGTTCTTTAAAGGATCGAAGCCTATGTACCATTTTGACAAAGATAGGAAGCTCCTGCCAGCTACCCATGGCTTACAGAGAATGTTCTCCAAATCCGCCGCTTTGAGGAAATGAAAGGAATACCAGTCCTTCATAAGACGCGAGATAATGGGGGTATAGCCAATAATAGGGGACCATTTTTCCGATAGCCAAATCCTCATATCCGGATCCTTCATGTGTGGGAAATGCCATTTCCCAACTAGGGCAAGTTTTTGTAAGCTGTCAATTCTCTCCGCTAAGACGACACTGTTAACGGCGACCGCCGGGGGGGGGGGGGGGGGGGGGGGGATTTAATGGGGAGGCATCGAGAGCTGGAAAGTCCCCCTTAGAGCAGCGAGGCACATCCGGTGACAGATGGGAGCGCACCCCATCCATTAAAGGTGAATGAGTGGCATTCCCAGATAGCACCATTTCCTCCACGGTAGCATGCCAGCTGTAGGAGGCACCGTGGTCCCGTTCTGCCTCAATGGTAGCATTAATGAGAGCCTGTGCATCGGAAGAGTCATCCCCATCCGACATGATTTGAAGCCAGACAAAAGAAGGCCCCAGAAGGATATGAAACGGAAAACGAGAGAAGCAGATCCCGAAGAAGAAATGAGTCAGTCACAAAATACCTGGATGGAAGGTTCGTACCTGACAGAAGAGAGGGGCAGGTACAAAAAGGATGCTAAAGAAAGATATGTCATCAGTGGCATAGATACGACCAGAGAAGGTTCAGGAAAAAAACTACTATTTCTTCGAGAACAAAACGGAAACCAGGACCCTTGGGTACAAATAGGGAAGCCCGAAAAAGACCATTCACATAATGTGAGCTGCCGGCATATAGCCTGGAAGAAGATTGCTGACGAAACTTGCCATTGGGAAACCCAATGAGAATTAATGATCGTTATCGCCCGTAAAATTCAAACCTTGAAATTCCGGTAAAAATACCGGAAAAAGCTGTAGATGCAGACGGAAAAACCAGGGAGGAGAGAGGTGACAACCAAGCTCGTCTATCGCCTGCTATGCCGGAGACTGGGGACGGAAATCAAAACAACAACAATATATTCGGAAGATACACCACCATTGACCGATTTTGAAGTGAAAATCCGTGCATGGACTATAGATAAAAAAACGAGATTTTATAATCCTAAGGAGAGAGATACACATGCTTGCTACGGAGAAAAACTGGAGATCATCAACCATGAACAGAACATAAAGAGGATGCCCGCAAAGAGCAACAACTATCCTGTCCAGAGGCTCCCCACCATATAGGCAATGAGGAGAGCCAGAAAGATAATGAACATACAGTTCAAAATTCTGAAGATCTTAGTTATACAGAAAAACCAAACTTGAATGGGACCGTCCCGAGAAAAAGATGCCGAGTGTGCATGAAGGACCATAATCCAGGATAGTCACTCAATAAAAGCTCAATAACAGGAAGAGAACATGAATCTTAACTTAAGAACCTATATACGAAACCACAACCATCCCGGAAATGGAAGACGATGAAAGTGAAACCTGCATGACTAATAAAAAAATGAAAATATTTAATCAGATACTCACCTGAGCCGGAGAGAAAAACCACGACGCAGAAGGAAAGCCCGCCACCATCAGAGAAAGGTGCAGAGTCCAGAGGAGACACAAGGAGAGGGTAAGACTTAAGGCGCAAGGAGGAGCCCTGCGCCCAGACACCGGGGAGCGACGCAGAAAAAACTGTTACTGAAGAGAAGATCGGGTAATATAGATATGGATCATGAAGCTTTGGAGGAGGAACATGGCATCATGATAAGTGCATGCAGTGCATGAGAGCCAGTGAAAGGGCACGTCAAGATCCCCGAATGCAGACAAAGATAGGCTGGGTAGCTAACCCGAAAAATGCGGGACCAGGAGAAACCGCATGGCAGTCCGTGATAGGCAGCATTGGACAAAAAACATACTTGGTAGGATTGAAAGGCAGGCCCTACGCATCTAATGGTTGGAGGGTAGCTAGCCCGAAAAAAGCGGGACCAGGAAAAACTTCATGGCAGCCCGTGATAGGCGGCAGTGGACAAAGAAACTTACCTGGTTGGTGTTAAGAATCTTGTTACATGTTTTTTAAATGTACATATATTTAACTTATATATTAATTATTTTTATAATTACAAAAATAATAATAATTAAAAACAATTTTTAATGATTTTGGGGAAGTAAAATGTACTATAAAATACATGTTCCATGATTATTATTTAATTTATATAATTATGCTAATTTTATTTATATATAAATTTAAATAGTAAACCATTTAGCAACCCAAACATTATTCTCTCTTACTTTCTTCATAAAATCATTTCTCTGTAAATTATCTTGTAAAATATGATAACCATACTTAATAATAATTATTCATCTGTTTTCAAAATAAATCACACCTACTTGTTCTAAAACTTATTCTAAAAATCAGCACCCCAAAAAAATCAAATCATAGAAATCCTAACTCTGAAATGTGAAAGAAATCCTAACTCTGAAATGTGAAAGATAAAATATAATGAAACTGATTTAGAAATTAAAAAACAAAAAACCAAAATAATTAATAATCATTGTGTTTCAGTATGGTCGCCTAGCCTTTGCCAGGCACTGAGTGCAAATATTGTAATCCTTTGATCTGCAGTTAATGATATATTTAAACTTGCTAACTATTTTGGTCGATGAACTTACAGTGAACGTCTAAATTTAAAAATCAAAATTAACTTTAAAATGATACATGGTCAAAATTATGAAAAAGAAACGAGGGCCGTTGCATGGCAAATTTATTTGTCACTAAATTCTTGTGTGAAAATCTGCCCATATCAGATAAAAATCCTTTTAGGAAGAATATATCAAAGATTGAGACTGTCAACCCATAACTTACCAGGGCAGTAATTCACTATTAATCTGAACATTGATGACAGTCTTCCTGTTTGCATACCATAAACTTTTGAACACTCTCTAACTATAATGCAAAATATATAATATTGCCATCAGTTAGTCGTTGAGATGACAACATTCTATAGTTTCGCCAGCAGTCAGCCGTCTGAGACCACAACCTCAGAGAAAATGTAGCCATGACTGCACGGAGATAGCGAAATCCCTTTCCGTCTTACCTAAAAAGCAGGTCAGCCATTTTATGGAAAATTCGTCCACATTATGGAATCATATCCATCTCTCTCTCACCACCAGCATTATAGAATGTTTTAATCCTATTCCTCTCTCTGCTATTCACGACATGTATTTTTGGATCAATGCAACGTGAGAGAATCAAATGTTACTTTCTTCCTCCAAAAAAGGAAAAATGAAAAGTCAAGTTATTTTATGCATTGCACGTAGTTATTTTTATGAAATTTTCAAGTTATTTTATGCATTGCACGTAGTTATTTTTATGATAAATTTCATGGTTTAAATTATATTTATAAGACAATTAATTAAATATGTATAATATATTTTTTTCCCTAGTTGACATCTTTTTTATTTAGAAAATATTTCTTTTTTATTTGAAGAGTGACATATATCAACTCCAAATTAAACAGGGACATACTTGCGCATAATTTGCCTGATGTCAGCTTAGGGAGCATGTTCTTTAGCCATCAGTGGGTGGAAGGATCTTTAGCCTACCAATGGGTGGAAATAATTCTAATTATGTTTTATATAGTGATTGTATGTATAATTTAAGTGGATTTAATGATCAAAATTCTCTACCATCTCTAATATATATAGACTAATTACCAAATCAATTTTTGAAAGATTATTGTTTTCATTCATTAAAAATTCAGCTCACACACTAATGGTCTCTTTTCTTTGTGAATTAAAACTTCAGATCTCGTAAGATAAGATATATACACCTTTGAAGCTTATTTCTCTCCTAATTTCAAAGCGTTTGCCCACACGAGTCAATATTAAGTAGAGTGTTCGAAAACTGTATCATGTTTTGGTAGATAATGCTTATCTCAATTTTTCCTCTGGAAAACTGCAAAAGGCCATGATTCACCTTCATATTAGATGTTGGTGTGTAGGGATGCCATGACTATAGCATTTCACTTCATTGTCGTCTCTGGGAACTTGCACCAGAAGCAATTTTCAAACTAACCTACACTCAACACTCTCATGATATATCAAGTATACATCACTAGTCAGGGACAGAAACAAACAAGCCCATACAGAAGGCCTGTTCGCAATAATTTTGCACAAATTTTACGTCCACATACAACCAAATCAAAGTAAACAAAGCCTCTTCCGCCCTTCCTATGTTTCTTCCCCATGGGACAAGCCCTCCGATGACCCGAATGTACGATCGGGTTAAGGATAGCTACAACATTGATCTGAAAAGGTGAAAAACTATTATGCCATTTTCTACTGGCTCAGTCTAGTCTAAAATCCACTTTCTTTTATTTGTTACTCTATATTGTGAATGAGCTGGAGTTGAAGATGAAAAGGAAGTTGATGATTGCTTTTGTCAATCTTACAAAAGAAAAAGCTGAAAGTTCTGTTAAAGCCGTGCTCACTATAAAAGCCCAAGTAAGCAAGGTAATGTTAAAGCCGTGCTCACTATAAAAGCCCAAGTAAGCAAGGTAATGTTAAAGCCGTGCTCACTATAAAAGCCCAAGTAAGCAAGGTAATGTTAAAGCCGTGCTCACTATAAAAGCCCAAGTAAGCAAGGTAATAGAAATTACTGTGTGTCATAAAAAACAAGATCGAAAAGAAGAACGAAGAGTAAGAGTAGAAAAAAGAGAGTAATCGAATTATAGAGGAGATGACAAGAATTTCATCACTACTACGGCTACAACTCAACCCAGCCCACCTGCAATTGAAATAGCTTGTTTCTGATTTGCTTCCTCTTTAAATAAACATTTTTGTCACAAATCTACATCGTATTTTTATTTAAAATTTAATACAAAATTCTACTTACATCTTATATACCTGAAATCTACCTATGAAGAAATCTACCTATGATTCTCTTTAGAAATCGATTAGTATAACCCTTCTGGTTGCTTATGTAGTACTTCTGTCATAGCCTCAATAAGAATTATTACAACTTATATAAAATGTATATTATGAAAATGTTATGCTACAGGATATTTATAGTTCATTTACTACTGAACCATGTTGATATGCATAAAAGTGAATCATACTTGTTTTTGCTGCAATTTCCCTTTTTGACAACATGTCTACAAACCCATTCTGTTTGCAGTACACATGCCTGTATGTGATTTGAGGAAAAGTCTACTCCAGAATCTGGATGGGCCTCATCCATGCAGTAAGAATGAAAGGATTAAATTGAGAAGATCCCCGTACCGAATCCCAGCAAATCTTTAAAGTCTCAATACCCAACCATTTTTTATATGGTAATGTGCCCCATAGTGCAATAAGTTCTAGCCTACTGTTTGTGCCCCTTCCTCCTTCCCACCAAAGTGGCAAAACGTACCAAGTTATATTACAATATATAGGCTGCATCCACATTTCCTTTGTACACACTTCCCATCAAAAAAACAAGCTGGGAGTTCTTTCTAGATATTGATAAACTTGATGGTACCTCTATGGGCTTTTTTAATAATTGGTCCAATCTCCCCTAAATATGCATCTGCCTTTATTATTGTTTCCAGCTCTGGTGGTTCACACTCCCAAAGTGTCTATATACTTGATGATAGCTCTATGGCCTTTTCTAATAAATTAGTCAAATCTCCCCCGAAATATGCATCTTTATTATTATTTCCGACTCTGGTTTTTCAAAAATCTTTTTGTTTCTACATTTCCCAAAATATATAAAAAAGATAATATAAAAAATCTCATAATACATGTAAAATAACAACCTAAAAATCTTACTCAATTAAATATCTTTGTAATACATCAATTTTTGATTATTTCTAACGTCTCACAACAAATCAATTAACATTGATCTTTCGACTTGTAAAATATAACAAATGACAGATAATTAATGTTGTGACTTGTAAAAGACAACAAATTACGGATAATGCGTGGAAGAAAAATGGCTTAGTACACGACCGCCATAAGTATGCAACTAAGGAAATTCATAACCTAAACAATCGATTTCAATATTTGGGTGATAACACTTCTCAATATCTTTAATTTTAGCAAAAACTATTACCCTGTATCCTCTTATGCTATTAACACTTTCCACATTCTTCAGTATTAGTGAAATTAATACCCTGTAGCCTTTGTTTCAACAAACAATATATCGAAAACTACAAATATTGGCCTTAATATTTACAAGGAAATGGATGTAATCGGTTACTTAGGTCTTCCAATTCAAATTTAATGGATATTGGGAATGAATTAATGGATGACACACTTTTTTTTTCATATTTTTTTTATGGTCACACCAATCTGGAAAGTTGGTTGACGGTTACTAATGACAAAGTTGGTCGACGGTTACTAATGACAAGTATTAATGAAGTTGGTTGACGGTTACTAATGACAAAGTTGGTTGATGGTTACTAAGGACAAGTATTAATGATAGTAATGGAAGTGGAATTTGTACAAATTTTGGTTGTGGCAGAGAATTTGATTGAAAAAATGATTTTTTTTATGCTTCAATGCAGGTGTTATGAAAGTGGAAATAAGAACTCCAAAATATAAACCAATCAGAGGATTACCAAATTGATGTTTTTTCGATAATGTTAAATTAAGATGTATTTTTTATAATTAACAATAGAGACTATATTGTAAAGATAACTAATAAGTAGTCAAAAGCATATCGATGGCTAGAGTCCTATCTTAGTAGGAACTAATATATAGAAAAAATTATGACACTATAAAGTAAAAATTTTGGATTTCTTATTTTTATAGTAATTACAACATAAACAAATAATTATAAAGATAAAGCATCTAAAGGCCCCTACATCGTTCAATTTTGTTGAATTCTTATTAAAACCATTTGCGAGAGGTCCAATGACAACATATCAAAAAATGTGACTCACAACAATGACTTGGTGTACTTTGTTATATGAATGAGAGGAGTTATTAGTTTAAAATCTAAAAACCCTTAAGTTCCCTAGTGTTCTTGATGCTACCTTAAATCGGTTTCTTCTAAGAATCAATTATTGATTAAACTATTTGAAATGGTTGTTATAATTGTATGCATTATGCTTTTCAACAAGATGGTCCATGGATAAAGTCGACAAGTGCATCATCATCAATATTGTAAGTGAATGTGTAGAGTTGTTGGTAAGATAGAACATTGGTAGTTGGAATCTCCCTTGTCAACAAATTGTTTGTCGACATACTGCATGTCAATGGGTGACTTGTTGATGGGCTACCTTTTCATGGGTAGCTAGTTGATGAATGACCTCTCAATGGGTGGTTTGCTGATGCCTTTTTAATTAATGAATGGCTTGTCAACATTCCTATTCTCAATCACCTTGCTTGTAGTTTAGATTCTTGTCAATGATCTTCATATCAACCTTTCTTGAGTTCTTGAAGGTGCAAACCCTTAACTCACCTTGGGGCTTGGCTATTTTCCCAAAGAAGGTTCAACAACTTGTTGATGGATTAGACCTCCCTACTAAGTGCTTGATGGTCCCGATAAAATTCACTAAATACATTTCTTGAATACAAATGTTGCACTTGTAGCACAATGTTCCAATTTGTTGCTTGGGGTAACTTGTACTTCGTGCATATTTTGTACAACTTCATTTCCGAGTATTGAATCCTTCAAATGTTATTGTATTGGATTTCATTAGTCTCTAACATTTATTATTGATTAGGGATTAGTGCACCTCTAACAAGGAGAACCAAATCAATTCCATCTACCTCCATCTTTGATAGTTCAAATAAATTTCGCAATTCAAGATTCGCCATTGAATATATACCAAAATAAGTTGAAAATCAAGTCAAAACACATTACCACTACTTGCTACACCATTCTAAAGGTAAAAAATGAATAGGTTTGGGATTTCTCGTTCATACCTTTAAGCATGTATCTTTGGATACGTGTAGCCATACCATGTCTCCCACTTGAAAACACAATCTTGTCTACAAAGATCATGTGTAGCACCCCTAGGATGACCCCTGTGTATGTTATGTGCATATCATGTTTAGGCTAGCGAGTTGGGGAATATTTTGGGGCCTGTGTGCCCATGTACATATGTGTTCATCTCAATGTGTTTATCTTCATATGTTTTCGAGGTTAGGGTGTTTGTGTAATTTTAGGGAAGTTAGCCTATGTGCTAAGAGGCTAGGGAGCCTAGTTATATAAATTTGTAGTCACACAAATATTAATAAAATAAATCACCACTGCAGACCAAGTTAGAAAAGAGAATGGGGGGCTAAGACTCCATGAGTGTGAAATTGGAGGCTATGGGATAAGTGATGAAGGGATTAAGCCTAGGGGGCTCAACTATGATTAAAATAAGCCTAAGTCAAAAAGTGCACGTGTTTTTATCCTATTTCCATAAAGTGACTTTCATAAGTGTCATTTGTGAAAAAGTAGCATGCACATAAACATGTGAATTTAGTGTTATTCCATCATCTATTACATGATTTTGATGGGAGAAAAAGGACTAGATTCCCTGGAATGGGACAAGAGTTGAACCTATGACATGATTGGCTCCTAATAAAATCCTAGATGGATTATGGAAATAGGGGATAGTCTTCCCTAGTGTGAGGCCAAAAAGGTACTTTGGGAACAAATCCCAAGGGAGTTTGGAACTTTTAGAAGCCATAGGTCTTTGAGACATCCCTTTCCGACCAAGTTAAAAACCCATGGAAGGGTAGTGGCACAACCCAATAGATTGTGGGTGAAGAGAACCAGGTGCACTACCTTGAGTTGTGCGAGATGATGGGGGATGTAACACTATTGGTGGGAGGCTGCTGGAGTTTGGTACTGTGATCTTGTTCTTTTCGTCATTATTTAGATTCCATATATGGATTTAGATAAACCTTTTTACTTTTGGATCATGGCCCTAACTTGGGTTTGATCCGCTGCTGAGAGAAGATGAGTTGCATTGTCTATGGTTGGGTGGAAAATTTGAGATCTATAGCTAATTGGTGTTTCCTTGACAAGATAATTGCTTATTTATATGTTTATGCGTTATGTATTTTTCACATGCTGTGCATGAATAGTAATTAAAATGGTATTAATTATACATTTATGTTCCTATGGATGAGGGCACTGCATAGTAGGATGCATTAGACTCATTGGATATATGTTATAAGAATCAAATTCAAGGGAGATTCTTGGAGAAATTAGGTTACAGAGGTAGTGAAGCACCTCAATGGGGATTGGGGGTGTTACAAAGTGGTATCAAAGCTTAGGTTACAACACTCAAGCCATATGGGTCCAACGTCACTTGTAGGTGAAAATCACAAGTTGTATGGTAACTATTTGACATAATTCCTTTAGGAGAGGAAATGGGAAATTTTTACCACAATTCAACTAGATATGAGGTACAATTAGATAATATGCAAAAGATGAGTTTCCAGAGGCATAGAATTTAGAAATTTGTAACTTCGAAGGTGAAATTATTAGGGATGAAGGGTAGGGTCAACCATTAGAGAAGATTTTGGAATTGGGGTGAAATCCCTAATTTTTGGAAGAAATCAAAGGAGAAAATCCACTCACAATGGTAAATGTATAGGTGTAAGAATCAACTTGGTGAGTGCAGGATTAGATGTGGTAAAATAATGGGTTAGTTTATAAGTAGAGCTACAAATTTCATGCGGAAAGAAAAATATTGGAATTTTTTTTTATTGATGAAAATTTTAAATTACAAAATTTTGGAAATTTTAAATTTTCCCCGTTATGACATCAATAGTGAGGTGGCAATGCTAGGTGGTAGTTGAGTTGACATGTTGAGGAGAATAGGTTGTAAAGAGATGGAACGACTGAATCCCATTAAGGGTCGATGGGTTGCTAAACCCCATCACATCTTCTGATCCAATATTAATATGAGCAATCAATTTGCTTTAATGTCACCATTGGATACATCAAGAGCACAACTAAAAGTTAAATACCTTGTATGTTGAAACCTAATATTGATATGGATTGTTAATATTCTTGGATGTTAGTGGTTGGATTCATCTACAATGCAACTTTTTATTAACCTACACACATGTTGCAACCCGATATAGATATGGACTGTCTTATCAAGTGGATCATGGCCATTCGATCCATCAGAAATGCAACTCTCTTTTAACAATCATGCATGTTGAAAATCAACATGGATATACACCATTGGATTGGGTTAATCGTGACAGTTGGATCTATCATAAATGAAACTCTTCCTAAGCCCTCATGCATATTACAATCCTATATGGATATGGACCGTTAGATCATGTTGATTGTGGATGTTGGATCCATCAGAAACACAAGTTACCACAAATCATAATGTATATTGTAATCCAATATGAATTATGGGACATTAATATACTCCAATATCAATTGTCAGATTTGCAAGTGCGTAAGTCAGATGCTGTGGTGAGAATTGGAGAATGGACCTCATATGTTGTCATAGCCAACACAAATAATTCCATGTAGAAAAGTGGAAGATGAAGTGGGACCCTTCCATCTTGGTGGAGGCCAGGAAGGTACCATGTGAACCATGGGTCCCGGGTGGAGACATGAAGGTAAAGAAATTAGGTTACATGCATGGCAAGTCTTTAAGGGAGGACATGCCATACTTAGTTTGTGTCCAATGAGAATTAAGGGGTATATATATATATATATATATATATATACACACTTTCCAATTTAGGGGGTGCATAAATACAATATGTATAACTAATAATAATTAAATAATAGAGTTATAAGTGATTTTTGACTAATTCAGAGTAGTAAGACAACAAAAAAATTCATGATTAATTAGAATTTTCACTAATTTTCCAGGTCATTAACTTGCAGGGAATTTTTAGGCCCTACCTGTGTATATCATCGGTACATATAATGTACACAAATTAAATGAAATAACTTAGGGAGATATTCCAATGACATATTACAATTACAAAACGAAGTCAATATGAGAAAGTTATGACCAAACAAATACAAGGGAAAAATTAGGTATCAGTTTAATTCCAGGAGGTGCAACTTTGCAACCATAACTCTGATTGGGAAAAAAATAGTCAATAGAAATATATTGGACAATAAAACATAGCCATGGAACCATATTTGAAATTTGGACAAATAAAGTTTCAAGAAATTAGCAGAAATATGTTGTAGCAAAATAGGGAAAATTGGGAAAAATTGTTCAAAAATTTCACAAGCCATAACTTCCACCCTAGAACTCAGATTTGGGAAAATGAACAGTGAATAAAAACCTATTGAGGAGAAGAATAATTTTTTCAACTATGAGTTTTGATTTTGGATAGAACATTTCTTGGGAGATTAAAAAAAGTATGCTAGTTGTCTATAAGAGCATAATTATCATGAGGACTAAAAGCAAGGTAGGTGCTCAAGGGTCCTATAGTAATGAAGAGGATTTTAAAGGTAAAAAAGTTAGAATGGCTAATGATAATATATACTCAAACAATCATGGAAGGGGTAGGTAAAACAATAAAGACTTAGGGGATAACATGAGGAGTCACAAAAGGAACATTCTCAGTTATAAGGATGATAATGGAAGGTTGATGGAGGAACAACAACATATTAATACTTAGATTCTATAGACATTAAAACATTTACAAAGGAGAATGAACAAGAATTTTGATTCAAAGTAGGCAAAGGAAATAATTCTCAAGTTAAGAGGGATAATGATGAAAGTATAGGGCATCATATGAGTGTTGGTAGGCATCAATATCACTCACCAAAACATTCAACCAAGAGGGATTATATTCCCTCAGAAGTTGGGAGTATTCCAAGCATATCACCAATTAAACAAAAAATAATGAAATATGATTTGGATAACTTGCAAGAAGAGATTAGGAAGATTAAGCCTCCTACATTGGATGGTGAGAATAAGAAGGGTGAGAAAGATGAAGCTTTGATACTGGAAATGAGGAATCACCTCAGTTTTACAATTACTCATCCAAGTTTTATCACTTGAAATGAAAAAGAAAACTTGTGTTTCCAAGTAGCTCAAGGAAGTCAAACACTTGGATGAGAAGAAGATCTCATGGATGCAATTCAAAAGAAGTATTTTTTAGAACACTACTATGAAAAGAAAATGAAATATTTCTTTGAACTCAAGCTTGGAGGCATGACATTGGAGGGGTATGAAATAAAATTCGTTGAATTACTAAGGTATGCTGGTTTTACTGAGGATTAAAAGATAAACATACAAATATTTGTAAGTGTTTTACCATCATTCTAAAATGACAAAATTACATATGATGAGCCCAACTCCTTCGATGAAGTTATGAGTAGAAAAAACATCTTTATGAGAAAGATAAAAACAAACCAGCCTTCCAGAAAACTTGGGATGACAAGAAGAGGGGTAAGGTGGAGAAAAGGAAGAAGGGATATAATTATTCATTTTTTAGGATCAATCCCCAAGATAATAAACAAAATTAGTTATCTCGAGTGAACCAAAAGAGCTGATTCATAGGGAAAAATGTTAAGGTTTCATCCGATTAGGTGTTGGGGTTGTGAGGGAAAAAACATGTACAAAGACTACCCTCACAAAGAAGACAAAACGAGGATTTCACACCATATTCAAGGAGTTGATACAATGGAGGACATGGGTAGAAGCATGTCAAAAATTTACTCAGCATTGGACAACAGGTAGGATGGTCACTAGGCTCACATGATCAAATTTGAAGGTAAGATAAGTAACCAACCCATTGCCACTTTAATCGACTCCGGAGCCAGCCATAGTTCTATAAATCCTAAACTTGTTGAAATATTTAATTTAAATAAAACCAAGCGTGATAGGACTTGGTTGGTTTAGTTAGCTACAAGGGCTAAGAGAAGGATAACCAATCTAGTAAAAGATTGTTTCTGCACAAGAGAAACTTTGAAGATCATACTATTGGGCTCATATGATTGCCTTATTGGTATGGATTGGTTGGAAAATAATCATACTGTCCTAGATTGTTTTAATAAGGCATTCACTTTCCTTGATGAAGAACGATAACAAATACACGTGTAGGGAATTCCAAGGCCATTTATTTTCATGGAAATACAAATTATGCAATTGAATTTTTTTAGAAAAGGTGGAAAATTTATGCATCTCACATAGAAGAGGTAACCAAGGACAAGATATCAAACATTGGAGATCACCGAGAAATTAAGGAATTTGAATATATATTTTCTGAAATATCAGGTCTACCACCTAAAAGGGATATCAACATTTCCATATATTTGCTACCTAAAGCTTCCCCAATGTCTAAGACACCATACATGATGAACATACTAGAGATCAAGGAATTGCAAATGTAGTTTGAAGAATTTTTGAAGAAGGGGTACATATACCCAAGTGTATCACCCTAGGGTGCCCCAATGTTATTTGTTAAAAATAAGTATGACACATTAAGGCTGTTGAAAATGCAACAAGAAAATCCTAGTTTAATTTTTTCCTTGAATTAAATTGGGAATAAAATTGTAATTCCACATCTCATGACAACTTGTATTAGTTAACTAAGTTAATTTGACATAGTTGGCTCAGTTAATTCAATTTGAGGGTCTAAATTGAGTCATTTAGAGTGTCTCCTACATTATAGGAAGCCCTGGTTGAGTTTATTTTGAGTTTTAATTAATTAATTCAGTCTAACTGAGTTAAAGTCAATTAAACTAGTTCCAATTGTTGGAGGAAATAGTGGGAGGTCTAGTAGTGTGATGGTGCATGTAGTGATCAACCAGTAAACTGATAATTCACTCATAATTAACTCACCCATGTCAATTCAAAGAAATACCCAATTGATATTGGAGTTCAGGGACAATGTACTATCAATTGTATAATCATCCAAATTGTACAAGTGGTGCATGTAGTTAGAGGAAAGCCTATGAGGATTGCATAATTCATATTGAGGAATTTCCCTAATTAATAGGGGGATAATTCCTTGAGGAAAAAAGAAAGGAAATAGGGACTTGGGAAAGCAGAAAATAGGTTAAGTATTGGCTTGGGCTTGTCTAGGAAGCTATGAGACAGATAGAGATAGTGCAGAGGTTGCTCGGGATTGAGCAACACATTGTAATATTCTCATAATTTTTGACTAATGCAATATACAAATAAAAATGGTTTTTAGCTGTGGCTCTCCCCAGGAAATCATTGTGTAATGTGTTGATTTAATTCTTTCTCTTGTATGCTTCATGATTTCGCGATAGTTTTTTTTTTTTTTGCTGATGAGTAGATTAAATTCAAGTCTATTATTTTAGTAAATTACAATTAGCAGTTTGAATCTACAAGGAATTTCTACATGGTATCATAGATGAAATCACTATAGAAGAGGAGAATACGAGTTTTACTTTTGCAGGTGAAATCGAATTTGCAGTATCATACTTCAGAGCCAACAAGATGTTGTTCTACGGATTGAGACTCGAATATGCCCTTGAAGGTAGTTTAAATTGTATTGCTTGAAAGGACATGATCGAGGCAGTGTTGGAAGACAACAAGCTTAAAAAATTCATAAGCAAAGATATTCCTAAGCCTCCAGAAGTTGATTCTCAAGATTTGATAGAGTGGAGAGAATGTGTTTTAAAGGCGAGAAGGATTATCCAAGAATGAGTTCGAGATCATATTCTCTTGAACCTCCATGGTAAGGAGACTCCATATGTGATGTGGAAGGCCTTAACAGACCTATTTCAAAACAACAGTGACCATAGGAAGTTGGTTCTGAAGGACAAGCTCAGAAAAATCAAGATGGAGATGGGCGAAACAATACCATAGTAGTTGACCAAGTTAACCCAATGTTAGGATGAGCTTGGAAGTGTCAGTGTTACAATTGCTAAAGACGATATGGTCAGCCTAGCACTTCTAGGCCTTCCCAAGAGCTGGAACAACTACCAAGACTCAATAAATGGGGAGGAGAAGTTACTAGAGTGGGAGAATTTGTGGTCCGATTTGGTGTAAGAAGAGATTCGGTAGAACACTAGAGATGGATTCTCATCTAAGCATGATGATGAGGAGAACTGTGCCTTAGTTGGAAAGGCGAAGAAAGGGAAAGGGAAGTCATCCCATTCCAAATCATATTCCAGTCAGGGCAGAAAGAAGAAGGAAATGTTGAAGATTAAATGTTTTCATTGTTAAGATCTAAGACACTATGCCATGAAGTGTCCGCACAAGAAGGCCGACAAGAATCCCTCAGGAGGAGTGGCAGGTGAAGCTTTTGCTTCACAATTCAAGCTGGATTTCACCCTCATCGCTTGCATGGTGACATCAGTGATGGGTAGTGTGTGGTATCTGGATAGTGGAGCCTCATTCCATATGACCAACAACAAATAATTGTTCAGTGACTTGGAGAAGGAGCTCCAGATGCACATCAAAATGGGAGATGATGGGAGATATAACACAACCAACATTGTTACTATTATCTTTCAAAGGGAGTCTAGTTATCCTCTCACATTAAAAGATGTCATGTATGTTCCGGGTTTGAAGAACAATTTGGTTTCAGTTTCAATGTTGGAGCACCTTGGCTATGATGTGATATTTAGCAAAGGAAAGGATTTCCTTAGTCACATAGCCTTAGGACAAGTGAAGCATATCAACGTTTGGGTGAAGAACTTATACAAATTGGATGTAGAAGACTGTGCTTCTTTGAGCATAAAAGAAGAGAAGGTGCAGAGTAGAGACATCGGTGAGTTGTGGCATAGAAGATTGGGTCACTTCCACCATGAAGCTTTGAAGATCATGCAAAAAATTTCTACAGGAATTCCCAAAGGTACGCTAGAGTAGAGAGGCACATGCAAAGGGTGTACATTGGGGAAGTCCACCAAATATACCTTTCATAATAAGGACAGTCGAGTGCAAGTGATCCTTGAAAGAGTTCACTCAAATGTGTGTGGACAATTCTCGATAGCCTCCATGAACAAGCACATGTATTATGTAATATTTGTAGATGATTTTTTCTTGTAAGTGTTGGATTTTCTTCATGTAGAAGAAAGAGCAGATGTTTGAAAAATTTTGTGAATTTAAAGCACTTGTGGAGAAAGATACTGGAAGGAAAGTTAAAGCTCTCAAGAGCGATAACGATGGAGAATACTTGTCAAATGAATTCAAGAATTTCTATGCATTAGAAGGAATTCGATAGGAGTTAATAACACCCCATAACCCATAACAGAATCAGGTGGTTGAAAGAAAGAACACAAGTATTGTGGGAGTTGCATGGGTGATGTTACATGATTAGGGCTTATTGTTGCACTTGTGGGATGAAGCATGCAACACAACTGTAAATGTGTAGAACATGAGTCCTCATCGGATTCTCGGGATGTGTACACCAGAAGAAGATTTTTCATGTAAGAAACTAGATGTGGCGCACTTCTGGATAGTTGGTTCATCAGTTTATTGTCATGTTACCAAGGATGCAAGGAAAAAGCTAGAGTCAACAACTGAGTTGGGAATATTTGTGGGGTTCATTGATACAACTCACAACAATCGGGCGTACCTTCCATCTCACAAGATGATAGTGGTTCATAAAGATGTGAAGTTCTATGAAGAGAAGGCCATGAGATGTTCCTCTTAGAGGGAGCTTTAGTTGCATGGAGAAGAGGAGATTTTAGCTCCAAAAGGAAGAAACTTAGGATGATGTGGAGCAACCACATGCAGAGGAGTAGAGAGTGGAAGCACCCACTCATGCAGATACTTCTAGAGATGGAAGGAAGTGAGCCAGAGAGGCTGACAGATTGATGCATGATGCTAGAGAGAATGTGGGAGCATCCACATCATGACGCAGGCATAGGAGGTCACTAAATCGGTACACTGGATACATGGCTCTGATGAGCAAGAGTGTCGAGGTTGAGCCATCCCCATAATTTTGAGGAAGAAATGCAACAACCAGTATGGGTTGATGCCATATTTGAGGAGTATGACTCCATTATCAGAAAAATTGTTTGGGAAGTTGTCCCAAGACCAACATACAAGTCAGTGGCGAGTTCCATATGGCTTTACAAGGTAAAGCAAGTAGCAAATGGGAGTGTGGAAAAACACAAGGCTAGATTTGTGGCTAGAGGGTTCTCTTAGGTGGAGGGAATTGATTACAAGGATAACTGATCCAGACTTATGCAGGAATGCAACAAAATATAGAAATACCCATATACACAAAGATGCAACATAAATAAAACTTCATTTCATTAGTATCAAAGAACTGAAATATGCTTAATACAAAAATAAAAATAAACTAGTTTGGGCAATGGTAGCTTATCTTTGAGAAGAGATGTGCCAGATACATGCTTCCGAAATATGTTACAATGAGGCTCAAAGGCCTATTTATTATTAAGAAACAATGGAAAACCCTAAACATCCAAAAATCTAACCCTAGGAGATGAAGCGCCAAAACTGTGGGCTTCGTTTGGGTAAATTGGTACATTGACTTCCCGGGGTCGTAAATTTGGCATACAATCTCTGTTTGGCTATAATAATACCTCGTTTCAAATATCTCGAAGAGGAGGTTGAAAACAAACTAGAAAGTTAGATTGAGATTGTTTTGGTCTCTCCATTTTCCCTAAAAACGTCTTTTAGTCCCTCAAAACGACTCCGTAAGTTTAGGACCTAAAAAATTGCAAAAATAACAAGTTGTGCTACAATTAAGGAAACTGAAAAAAACAATGGCGGGGGTCCAAGTGGAATATACGGGTGGCCACCAATATACACCTGGATCATTCCTCCCCCCTTAGGAAGCAATGGTCCCCATTGCATTGAGTGCCTCCATGAGATGGGGAAACTTCTGTTGAAATTGGTCCCTGGTGAGCCACTTGCCTTGGTGCAGGAGTTAGCCAACTTTGACAGCTCGATAGAGTTGGATCTTATGTTGGTGAGCTTTCTTGATCTGCGTGTCCATGATCCGATCAGTTGTGGCATGTTCCATGTAGTCTGGGTTTAACTCTGTTAGTGTGAGCTGTTTTGCAATATCTGATGTGTCAAGCAATGGTGGAAAGTATGGTCGAAGGCAGTCCACATTGAACACTGGGTGCAGGTAAAGGAATGGTGGAATGCTAATCTCGAAATCATTGTCCCCTATAGCCTTAGTGATGGTTTAAGGCCCATATCAAAGTGGAAAAATATTGTGGTGGGACCCAACGAGGCACTCCTTCTGCAAATGTAAACAAACTTTGTCGCCCACCTGGAACTTGTGTGGCATCTAATGCTGATCATGACATTGCTTGTACTTAGAATTGGCTCTGTCTAATATGTCATGGACCTGCTGGAGAATGTGCTCAATGAAGCTGTTAGCCCTGTTAGCTTTAGACTTGACATGAGCCGAATCTACCTGAGTAGATGCAAATGGTATGGCCACAACAATGGGACATGGTGGCTAGAATCCCAAACCCACCTGAAAGGGGTTGTGGCTAGTTGAGCTACGGAGATATCTATTGTAACTGTGTTGGACATAGGGGAGGATTTAATCCCATGTACATGGATTCTTTGAATTGTACATACACAAACTGTGTATGATCATCCTGTTGATGACCTCTATTTGGCCATCATTTTGGGGGTGGAAAGCTGTGGACTTAGTGAGCTTAGTATCCAACATTGACCAGAGACTTGACCAAAATGTACTTAGGAACTTGCTGTCCCAATCTGAGATAATGGACTGTAGGATCCAAAAATGTACTCACACCCAATCAAAGAAGAGCTTAGAAATGACCTCTTCTTTGATACTCTTCTTTTAGGCCGCCATAATGGCCATCGTAGAGAATCTGTCGACAACCACGAAAACGCAGTCATCACCATGCTTAGTAGAAGGAAGGCCCAACATGTATCCATGGAAATGGATTCCCAAGGTCGATTAGGAGTAGGCAGACGAGTATATAGGCCTTTCTTCTTGATGGTCAGTTTGGCAATGACATAGACAATGTAGGATTTGATGTACTTCCCAACATCCTGTTCAAGGTTCAACCAATAAAAATACTTCTGCATCGTTGCCACAATTTTTTCTACCTCGAAATGTCCAGCGACTTGACTGTAGTGCGCTGCCCAAATCAGATTTGCACGCTCACTTGAAGGAACATAGATGTGTCCTAGGTGGCATAACAATGCATCTTGGAGGTGAAAATTTGGAACTTGCTTACCTTCCAGGAGTGTCTGCTATATGTTGCCAAATTCTAGATCGCTCTGGTAAAGATGCGACCACCTCGTAGTCTTGTACCCACAAGGGTCGAGCACAGTGGTTAGCATCGTGACCGGTGGTTGGCTAAGGCAGTCTACAACATTTTTGGTGCTTCTCTTCTTGTACTTAATGTTCAAATGGAACTATTGCAGGTATGTGGATCATTTTTGATGGCGATCGTTCTGCAACTTCCCTTGTGTTTGTATCAACTGCAGGGGTTGATGGTCTGCGTGGATGACCGTTTCCTTCCCTAGAATGTAATGCTTCCATTGTTGGTAGTCCTGCACAATGGAATACATCTCTTTTTCATAGGTGGGATACTTTCAGGATGTGTCTTAAAAGTGTATCACTGTGATATGCCACTGGATGTCCCTGCCGAGTAAGAAATGCACCAATAGTATAGCTAGAGGCATCTGTCTTGATTTCAAATGGTTGCTACAGGTTTGGTAATGTGAGCACTAGTTCATAGCAGTGGCGATGCTTCAACTCAGCAAATTCCTTCTGTTGGGATTTAGACCAAAAGATTTTTTTTTTTGGCTCCACCCTTGGTGACTTAACTTAAGGCCAAGTGATATGAGAGAACCCCAACACGAACCTGCGATAGAAATTGGAAAGAACCATAAAGCTGCATATCTCCGTTAGAGTGGTTGGGGCTGGCCAATCCCGAATGACTTGTATCTTGGCTGGGTCCACATGCACACCCTACTCGTCAATGATGTACCCCAGATATTGAACCTGGGTCATGCCAAAAGTTCATTTCTCGAAATTGGCACACAACTTGTGTTTCCACAGGGTTTGAAGGACCTATCAAATATGGTGGAGGTGCTCTTCTCAACTATGGCTCAATATCAAGATGTAATCTAAATACAACACCAAAAATGCATTGGTGAAGGGTCTCAATATGTCATCCATCAATCTCATGAAGGTTGCATGGGAATTTGTTAACTTGAAAGGAATGACCAACAATTTGAAAAGTCCCTCCTTGGATTTGAAGGCAGTCTTCCACACATTGGAGGGTTTGATAGGCACTTGGTGATAATTGGACTTCAAGGCAATCTTGCTAAAATATTTGGCCCCTTCAGCTGGTCCAGGAGGTCATCATTCCATGGGATTGGATACCTATTCTGGACAGTGATCCTGTTCAACGCCTAATAGTCAATATAGAGTCTCCATGTCCTGTCCTTCCTCTGTACCAATAAAATCGGGCTCCCATAGGGTGATGAGCTTGGCCTGATGTTCCCTTTTTGAAAGAACTCCTGAATTTGCCTCTTGATCTCATCGTTCTCTAGAACATAGTGTTGATAGATCAGTCCATTGGGTAGCGGTGCACCTGGGGTCAGATCAATAGAGTGCTTGGCCTAATAGTGCAGAGGTACCCCTATAGGTGAGGCAAAAATGTCCTTGTATTCCTCCATGACCTTTTCCATCTGCTACTACTGTGCGGAGGAGCCCTGTCTAGAATCCATGGCCACAACGTTCTCCTTTCACTGAGGGCGAATCATAAGGAAACTTTTTTTCTTGGTATGGGAAATGATCTTACTGCATTGCTTTGTAGTGATCAAAGATATGGTGGTAAGTGGGGCTACCTCCGGTATCCTGTACAACTTATCACCCAAAGTAATAATCACAGAGCGAGGTCTAGACTCATATAAAACATGTTGCTTCCACAAGTATGGTTGTCCTAATAATACATCACAAACTTCAAGAGGAGAAACATCACACAATACCTCATCCATGAAGGGCTTGATGTTGTAGGGAAGGTGGCACTGCTGGCTGACGCGAAGATATCGTCCTTTGTGAAGCCACTCGATGGTGTATGACTACGGGTTCGTTGTAGTCAGTAGGCACAAATACTTCATGACCTCTGCTGAAATGAGGTTCTTTTGGCTCCCGCTATCGACAATGAACTGCAATGGAGAACCCTTCACCCACATTTATGAGTGGGAGAGGCGTTCCCCCTCCTCTGGATCTTCAAGCTCATTCTTCTAGATCTTATTGGTGGCCATGGTGGCACTAGGCTCTCCATCAATGGTCTTCTTACCTTTTTCATTCCCCTTGTCGAGTTCCAACTCAAATTCAGAAAATGCGTCTGATTCAGAATCCTTCAGCTCGACCACTAGTGACTGCTTGACCTGACACTCACTTGTGTTGTGAGTGGAGCTCTAATGGAACTCACACCATTTTCCTGTGTCCTTCTTTGTCTTCATGGTGTTTTACTTTGCTTGTAGTTTTAGAAGGTTGTCTTGGGTTGTCCCACTTTGGCTTTGTCCTTTTCTCTGTGGTTTGGGGGCATGTTTTACTTACTTCGGATTCACAGATCTAAAGCCTCACTTCTTCTGTTTAAACTTATGCTCAATCTTGACAACGTATCAGTACGCCGTTTCGAGCGAGGAGATGTCCAGGAACTCCATCTCATCCTGGATGTACATGTAGACAACCACGGTACTTTAGTACCAAATTTTGCTCATAATCCTTGATACCCAGCTTTGTGTGAATGGTATGGAAAAAAATTGTAAACTTCGACACATCTTGGTCCCTTCCCTACTGTAGCGTGGTCCACTTTACGTATTTATCTTCATAGCTCCTGACAGGGTAATATTGTACCTTGATGGCATCTTGGAAATAATTCCAAGTGGGTGTGGTTGAAAACAGTGAGGATTCCCTCTCGTCCTTTTGTTCACAGTAGGTTTCCCACCAGTCCTTGATGTGTGAGGCGACTTTCATAAGTGCAAAAGTAATATTTTTCCCAATTGGAAAAGTCATGAACTGAAAAATATCCTTCCAAAAAATTTAACCATTTATCGATGATGTATGCATCTATATGGCCCTCAAATATGGGAATATCAAAGTTAACTTGTACCTTAAAAGGAGTGGCGCCTCCATTGTGGCTGCTGGATGAAGATGTGTCGCCTGTGTGTAGCCGTCAAAGGATCTGGGCAAAGTTATCTATTATTACGTTCCTCTATCGCTCGAGGGCTTCCTCAAGAATTATTTTGAAAGGATCTCCTGCCCCCTCATCTTTCTTTTATTCCACCATGGGAGGTTGTCAGGGTTTGCGAGGGTGGTTTTGCAAAGGTTGAACCAGATCGAGCCCTAACTCCTTATACCCTAGCCTCATTGGGGAAATGCAAAGAAAAACAGAGAAAGAGCAGACCACTCTGATACCACTGATCCAGACTTATGCAGGAACACAATAAAATACAAAATTACCCATATACATAGAGATGCAACAGAAATAAAACTTCATTTCATTAATATCAAAGAACTGAAATATGCCTACATACATAAATAAAAATAAACTAGCTCGGGCAATGGTAGCTTATCTATGAGAAGAGATGTGGAGGCTACATGCCTCTAAACTGTGTTACAATAAGGCTCAAAGGCCAATTTATTATTGAGAAACAATGGAAAACCCGAAACATCCGAAAACCTAATCCTAGGAGATGAAGTGCCAAAACTGTGGGCCTCCTTTGGGTAAATTGGTACATCGACTTCCAGGGGTTGTAACTTTTGCATACGATCTCCGTTTGGCTATCATGATACCTAATTTCAAAGATCTCGAAGAGGAGGCCAAAACAAACTTGTCAACTCGCTTGGGACTTTTCCAGTCTCTCTGTTTTCCCTAACAACATATTTTAGTCCCTCAAAATGGCTCCACAAGTTTAGGACTCGAAAAACTACCAAAAATAGTAAGCTATGCTACAAATAAGGAAACTGAAAGAAAAAAGGGTGGAGGTCCAAGAGGAATAGATAGGTGGCCTCTCATATCCACCTAGATCAATACCTTTGCTCCATTAGCAAGGTACTCTTCAATCATATCTATTTTAGCACTTTCAGCGCAAATGGGATGGAAGATACATCAGGTGGATGTGAAGACAACATTCCTCAATGACGTGATTGAGGAAAAGGTGTACATTGAGCAGCCAGAAGGATTTGAGACCTTCAACAGAGAGACACATGTGTGCAGACTCAAGCGAGCACTGTATGGACCGAAACAAGCACCCTGTGCTTGGTACACCAAGATTGACAACTATTTCACCATGTTGGGCTTCACCAAAAGTGAAGCCGATGCGAACCTTTACCATATTTTGGTTGAAGGTAAATTGTTGATTATAGTATTATATGTTGATGACTTAATTCTAACAGGTGATGAGAAGCTGGTAAAATATTGTAAATAGGATCTTGCAAGAGAATTGAAGATGAAGGACCTGTGGGTCATGCATTATTTCCTTGGTATGGAAGTATGGAAAGGAGATGAGGAATTGTTTGTCTCTCAGGGAAAGTATGCCAATGAGATACTGAAGAAGTTCCACATGGATAACAACAAATCCATGGAGACTTTAGCAGGAAATTGGAGGAAGGAAGATGCTACTTCAGGTGAAGTAGTGGAGGCAACTATTTACAAGCAGCTTGTGGTTCACTTATGTATTTGGTGAACACACGATCGGACATATGTTTTGCAGCTAACCAACTTAGCCAAGCATTGGTTAAGCCAACCAAACTCTATTGGAGGGCAACTAAACATGTGTTTAGATACCTTAGAGGCACCACTTAGTTTGGTATTTGGTACAAATGGGCAGAGGGAGTGAAGATTCAAGGGTTCACAGATGCAGATTCAATAGGGAGTTCATCTGACAGAAAGAGAACATTAGGGGGAATCATTCGTATTGGGTCAACAACAGTTCCTTGGTACAACAAGAAATAGAGTTCAATTGCAATCAGTTCGACAGAAGCAGAGTAAATGGATGCTAGTCAAGCAACTTGTGAGGCTATCTAGATGAGGAAGATCCTTGTTGGGTTATTTGGTCAGCAGATTGATCCTATTGTGATTTACTGTGACAATAAGAGTTGTATCAAACTCTATGAGAATCCATTTTTTCATGGTTGTTCCAAGCATATCGACATCCGGTATCACAATCTATTGAAAATAGCAACAAGAAATGCTAAAAATAGAAGTGCTAAAAATAGCACTGCTATAAATAGCAGTTTAGGTACTAGTGTTGGACATAGCAACAAGGAATGAAAAATGGAAGTGCTAAAAATATCATTGCTATATATAGCATTTTGGGATGGATTCCAATTTTAGTTATTCCCTGAACTAAAATTGAGAAGTAAAATTCGAATTTGATCTTAGCAGCTGTCTGTAACATAATTAATTAATTCAACATGAGTTAATTAATTGTAGAAAATCAAACATGAATTCTATGTGGGGACATGCAACAGTTTCTCCATTGATTGAGGAATTTATCCATCAGTTAAAGAGATAAGGATGAGTTGTAATATTGAGTTGTAATTAGTTGGCTCAGTTAACTGAGTCAAGTCCAGTTAGATTAATTCAAACAGTTTGTTGAATTAATTATGAATTTAGTTAGTTAATGCATGCATGCATGTTAACTGCTGCACTTCAGATAACTGAATATTCTCTCATAAATAACTCATGCATGTCAGTTCAGTCAGAGACCCAGTTGAGATCAGAGGAAGGGACAATGTACTATCAGTTGGAGGATTTTTCCTATATAGGAAACTCATCCATGCAGAACGAATTATCTGCTTCAGGATTACGCAGTTACTACTGGGCCAAGTGAGCAGTGTGAGGTGGGAATTCACATGTGTGGAAGAATTGGACCCTAAGAAAAAATGCGCAAGGAAATAGGAGGCTTGGAGGGTAGAGGAGAAGGTTTGTGAGAGGCCTTTGATTTTCTATGAGCAACAGAGGGATTATATTGAGAGCCTTTGATTGTATGATAATACAGAGATTGGGGTTTTAGGATGAGGCTTTCCCCGGGTTATTTCTTCTGTGTTATGTGTGATTGATTTCTTATTCTCAGTTATATGTGTTCTCTTGATCTTGCTCAATTCGGTTAAGCTTCTGCAAAGTTTGTTTTAGAAGTAGATCTTGTATTTTTCTTTAGTATATTTCATAACCTATTGATCTACAATTGGAATTTCTACATGGTATCAAAGAAAAGGCGATCGAAGCAGAGAACAATATACGAAGAGAATTCAAAGTAAAAAAAAATTAGGACGCGAGTTTTGAGAGCAGATCTGAAAATTTTTGTTTAAAATTTTCAGAAAAAAATAGTAGATCTGGATTCCTTGCGGAAAAAGACCCAAACTCAAAAAAAAAAATCGACTGAATCGGAGTTCGGAGGAGGGAGTTATCGTTGATTTAAAATCAACTCTTTTTCTAGAAAATTTCGTGACGGCGGGAAAGATGAAACAGATTGGTGTGCTAGCCAAGAACCTGTATGCACTTGAGGTACAAGATGCATGAAAATCCTTGAGGAGAAAGGCAAAGGTTAGATACTTGGTGGTTGAGAGGGAGAGTAAATTACCTCTCAACATGCAACCACAGAAGAAGTCTCAGACAATTGTGGAGGAACCACAATTGGTGAAGTAGCTTCAGGAGGTTGTGGTGCAGCCACAACTGGATACGCCGAGAGGAGACCTAGTGGAGGCATCTGCTCATGTAGAGACCTCTAGTAGGGGAAAATTTTGAGCCAAGTGGGCAGAGGGATCACATGCATCCATACCTCCAGGTCGGAGGTGGGGCGATGTGTAGTCACAGTCCCAAGAAGGCTGGAATATGGGCAAGATCATTGAGGCACCCAACCTCTTTTATTAGACCTTGCTATGGGAGCCCCGAAGAGGAGTAGAAGGACTGGTTGAGTGGGTAGAGATAGATGTGGATGGAGTGGTAGAGAGAGCTACAGTGCAAGAATCCCAAGACAATGCAAAGCTAGCAGGTTGCAACAATGCAAGAGGCACAGGAGTGTTGCACCAGTGCAGGATGGCACAGAGAGGTGTGCAACGGTGTGAGATGCATAGAGTTTTGCAACAACTTAGAGGTCAGAGAGGGAGCACTTGTCAGTGGCAGATGGAGCTTCAGCATCAGAGGATGTTTCTAGCACGACAGGAAGGTTAGTTGGGAGTTTTTTTGTTTCTAGAGTCGCTGGAGTAACAACACTTGGGAGAAGTGTTGCATGTAGAATATTCCAAAGCTACAGGATCGGGTTTGAGTTCAATGCCTTTCTTGTTGAGAGGGAGTGTTGAAAATAGAAACAAGAAATGCTAAAAATAGAAGTGCTAAAAATAACACTGCCATAAATAGAAGTTCGGGTACTAGTGTTGGAAATAGCAACAAGGAATGAAAAATGGAAGTGCTAAAAATAGCATTACTATAAATATCATTTCAGGATGGATTCCAATTTTAGTTAGTCCTTGAACTAAAATTGAGAAGTAAAATTTGAATTTAATCTTAGCAGCTATTTGTAAAATAATTAATTAATTCACCACGAGTTAATTAGTTGTAGAAAATCAAACATGAAGTCTATGTGGGGACATGCAACAGTTTCTCCATTGATTGAGGAATTTATCCATCAGTTACAGAGATAAGGTTGATTTGTAATTAGTTGGCTTAGTTAACAAAGTCAAGTCCAATTAGATTAATTCAAACAGTTTGTTGAATTAATTGTGAGTTTAGTTAGTTAATGCATGCATGCATGTAACTGCTGCACTTCAGATAACTGAATACTCTCTCATAAATAACTCATGCATGTCAGTTCAGTCAGAGACCCAGTTGAGATCAGAGGAAGGGACAATGTACTATCAGTTGGAGGATTTTTCCTATATAGGAAACTCATCCATGTAGAATGAATTATCTCCTTCAAGATTGCGCAGTTACTACTGGGCCAAGTGAGCAGTGTGAGGTGGGAATTCACATGTGTGGAAGCACTGGACCCCAAGAAAGTCTATGCAAGGAAATAAGAGTCTTGGAGGGCAGAGGAGAAGGTTTGTGAGATGCCTTTGACTGTCTATGAGCAACAGAGGGATTATACTGAGAGCTAGTTGGTTTCCAAGCTAAGGCTTTGTGTAATTCTGTGACTATTTTCCACTTGTATGGTAATACAAAGATTAGGGTTTTAGGCTGAGGGTTTCTCCAAGTTATTTCTTCTGTGTTATGTGTTATTGCTTTCTCATTCTCAGTTATATGTGTTCTCTTGATCTTTCTCAATTCGATTAAGCTTCTGCAAAGTTTGTTATAGAACTAGATCTTGTATTTTGCTTTAGTATATTTCATAATCTGTTGATCTACAATGGGAATTTCTACACCATCTACGAGATTTTGTGCAGAGGAAAATCATGTTGCTGGAGTACATTCTTACAAAGGAATAAGATGCAAATATTTTGACAAAAGCCTTGTCAAGATGGAAATTCGAATTTCATAGAGGCAAGATTAGGGTAGCAGATAATCGATTTCTTGTTGAGAAGGAGTGTTGAAAATGCAACAAGAAAATCCTAATTTAATTTTGTCCTTGAATTAAAATGGGAATAAAATTGTAATTCCACACCTCATGACAATTTGTATTAGTTATCTAAGTTAATTTGACTTAGTTGGCTAAGTTAATTCGAGTCGAGGGTCTAAATTGAGTCACATAGAGTGTCTCCTACATTATAGGAGTCCTGGTTGAGTTTATTTTGAGTTGTAATAAATTAATTTAGTCTAACTGAGTTAAAGCCAGTTAAACTAGTTCCAACTGTTGGAGGAACTAGTGGGAGGTCTAATAGTGTGGCGTTGCATGCAGTGATCAACTAGTAAACTGACGATGCAAAAGAAGCGTGTGTAATTTGAGTGGTCTCATAAATGTGAAGTTACATTTCAATATTTGAATATGTTATTCACAAGTGCACCAATACTAAGGATATCTAAACCAAATGAATACCCACTACAACTAGAAGTATATGCAAGTTTGATTTAAAAACCAAAATATTAGAGGTTGCAAATTCAGATTAGCAATACATGAAAATAAAAAAAGAGATACAATAAGGTAATTTACAGCCAAAATATAGAAATTATGAGCTGTAGAGGACAAAATCCTTACATACAAACAAAAAATTTGTATGCCAAATTATCAAGGCCTGAAAAGTATAATGTTGAGTGAGATGCACAAGGTGCCTTATGCTGGACACCTAGGGCACTGGAAAATATTTTTACCTGTAAAAGGTCAATACTTTTATCTAGGTAAGAAAAGGAAAGTAGTTGATTTTATATCCAGGTGTTGGGAATTCCAAAAAGTTAAGGTTGACCATAGACACCCACCTAGACTACTACAACAAATACCAATTTTTGAGTGGAAATGGGAAATTGTTTCAATAGATTTTATTACAGATTTTTATAAATATGTGAGACAACATGATTCCATCATGGTCATGGTGGATAATAATACTAATATTTCCTATTTCATTCTGGTGAAGTCAACACATAAGAAAACAATTATTTTTGAAATTTATACGAAGGAAATTGCTAGGCTACATAGTTTGCCTAAGGAAATCATTTTTGACAAGGATCTCAAGTTTCTATAAATTTTGGAAAGGTTTATTCAAGGAATTTGGAACCAATTTGAATTTTAGTATAACATATCATCCAAAATTGGATGGGAAAATAGAGAGGGTCAACTAGGTGATTGAGGATATGTTGAGGATGTATGTGATGGACAACCCTCAAAATGGGAAGAGTATTTCCTCTTGGTGGAGTTCACATATAATGATGGATATAAAAAATCTTTGAATATGAGCCCATTTAGGCCTTATATGGTAGAAAATACAACACACCCATGATTTGGGACAATCCAATATACATGGCCATTATTGGCCTAGATTTGCATAGAGAAAAGAAAGGGCAAGTGGTAAAAAAAAAAAAAAAACTTAAATATTGCCCAAGATAGGTAGAAAAAATATGTAGATAAGAATAGGTTAAACAAGGAATTCAAAGTGGGAAACTATGTTTTCCTAAAAGTGATGGCCAAGAAAAGCACACTGAAATTGGGTAGTTTCTCAAAATTGGCAACTAGATTTTGTGGGCCATTTTAAATTTTCTAGAGGATTGAGCTAGTTGCATATATGATTGTATTGTCAACATACCTCCATATTCATAGTGTTTCATATTTCATTACTTAAAAAATACGTTCCTAATGATAGTCATATAATTGAATATAATATGATTCAGGTGGACTTGAGGAAGACTTTTAGGTAAAACTGGTGGGAATTTTAGATAGGAAGGTTAAGGTGCTCCATAATTGGGTCATCGGCTTGGTAAAAGTGCCTTGGACACATTTCATTCTTGAGGATGAGACATGGGAACATGAAGATACAATGAGGAAGGAGTACCCTCATCTTTTTGATTTTTGATTTTATTATATATAAAATGCATTGAGGAAAATGCTGAGCTAGATTTAAACAGGGACACAACAAATTATAGAGATAACCATAAACATAAAGATGCAGCAGAAATATTACTTCACTTCATTAATGTAAAACACTGAAATATGCTTACAAATAGAAATGGAAATAAACCAGCTAGGGCGATGGTAGCTTATCTCTGAGAAGAGATGTGGTGGCTACATGCCTCTGAACTGCCTTACAATGAGGCTCAAGGGCCTTCTTATTATTGAACAATAAGAGCAAACCCTAAACAACCAAAACCATAACCCGAGGAGATGTAACACCGAGAGTTTATGGGCCCCGTTGGGGTGAGTTGGACAACCAACTTCCCGGGGTCGTGACTTGGTCATATTATCTCCATTTGACGTTCATGATAACCCGTTGGAAAGATCTCTCCGAGGAATATGACGGAAAATATGATTTTAAAAACAAAGTCACTAGTGGTAGATTTCCAAAAAAATGTTGTTTAGGGCCTAAAAACGGCTCCGGAAGTTTAGGACCCGAAAAACTGCTAAAAATAGTAAACTGTGCTACAATTAAGGAAACTGAAAAACTGAAAGAAGCAATAGTGGGGGTCCAAATGGAATTTGCAGGTGGCCACCAATATCCACCTGGATCATTTCTGCCCCCAAGGAAGCAAGGGTCCCCATTGCGTTGAGTTCCTCAATGAGATGAGGAAACTTCTGCCGAACTTGGTCCCTGGTGAAGGAGTTGGCTTGCTTTGACAACTTGATACAATTGGATATTTTGCTGGTCAGTGTGATTGATCTGTGTGTCCATGATCTGATTAGTTGTAGCTTATTCCATGCAATCTGGATTCAGCTCTATGGGTGTGAGTTGTTATGCAATGTCAGGTGTGTCTAGTAATGGTGGAAAGTATGGCTGAAGGCGGTCCACATTGAACACTGGGTGCAAGCCAAGGAATGGGGGAATGCTGAGCTCAAATTCATTGTCTCCCACTGCCTTGGTAATGGTGTAAGGACCATATCGGAGTGGTCTGAGTTTCCGATAGGCTCTGGTAAGGCATTCCTTTTGCAAATGCAACCAAACTTTGTCGCCCACCTGGAATTTGTGTGGTACCCGATGTTGATCATGTTGTTGCTTGTACTTGGAATTTGATTTCTCCAGAATGTAATGGACCTACTGTTGAATATGTTGGATGTGCTCAATGAAGCTGTTTGTCTTATCTGTTTCAGACTAGACATGAGCCGAATCTGCGTGAGTAGCTGCAAATGGCATGGCCACATCAATGGGACATAGTGGCTGGAATCCCAAGCCCACCTGAAAAGGGCTGTGGCCAGTTGAGCTATGGAGAGCTCGGTTGTAGCTGTGTTGAACATATGGGAGGCTCTCATCCCATGTGCATGGATGCTTTGAGTTGTACATGTGTAGAATGTGTACGATCATCCTCTTGACAAACTCTATCTGGCCATCAATTTGAGGATGGAAGGCTTTGGACTTAGTGAGTTTGGTGTCTAGCATCGACCAGAGACTGGACCAAAATGTACAGAGGAACCTGCTATCTCGATCTGAGATGATAGATTGTGGGATCCCAAAGTGTACCCACACTCGTTCAAATAAGAGTTTAGCAGTGGCTTCTGTTGTGATATTCTTCTTGCAGGCTGCCATAATGGCCATCTTCGAGAACCTGTCAATGACCACAAAAACACAGTCATTTCCATGCTTAGTGGAAGGAAGGCCTGAAATGTAATCCATGGAGATGGATTCCCAAGATCGACTAGGGGTAGGCAGCGGGGTGTAGAGGCCTTGCTTCTTGATGGTTAGTTTGGCAATGGTGTAGGCAGTGCATGATCTGATGTACTTCCCGACATCTTGTTGAAGATTCGGCCAATAGAAATACTTCTACAGTACTGCCATCATTTTCTCAACTCTAAAATACCTAGTAGCCTGACTGTAGTGTGCTTCCCAAATCATCTTGGCACGCTCACTTGAAGGAACACAAAGGTGACCCACGTGGCATAACAGGGCATCTTGGAGTTGAAAATCTAGGACATGCTAACCCTCCAAGAGTGTCTGGTATGTGTGGCTGAATTCTGGGTCACATTTGTAGAGAAGTGAACAATCAGAAGTCTTGTACCCACAAGAGTTTAGCACAGTGGTTAACGCCATGATCGATGGTCGAATTTGCAACATTATTGGTGCTTCCCTTCTTATACTTGATATTCAAATCTAATTGTTGCAGGTATGTGGACCACTTCTGATGGCGATCATTCTGCAATTTCCCTTGGGTTTGTATGAACTGTAGGGGTCGGTGGTCTGTGTGGATGACCGTTTCCTTCCCCAAAATGTAATGCTTCCATTATTGGCAGGCCTGCACAATGGAATACATCTCTTTGTCATAAGTGTGATACTTCCGGACTGTGTATGAAAGTGTTTCATTGTGATATGCCACTGGATGCCCATGTTGAGTAAGGACTGCCCCAATAGCATAGTCAGAGGCATCTGTCTCGACCTCAAATGGTTGTTGCAATTCTGGTAATTCGAGCACTGGTTCCGAGCAGAGGCGATCTTTCAAATCTGTGAAAGCTTTCTACTGAGATTCAGACCAAAAGAATTTTGCTTTCGCTCCTCCCTTGGTGACTTAACTCAAGGGCCAAATGATATGAGAATATCCCAACACGAACCTGTGGTAGAAGTTGTAAAGACCTAGAAAGTTGTGGAACTCTGTCAGAGTGGTTGGAGATGGCCAATCCCGAATGACTTGGATCTTGGCTGGATCCACATGCATCCCCCTTTTCATCAATAATGTATCCCAGATACTGAACCTGAGTCATGCCAAAAGTGCATTTCTCCAAATTGGCACATAACTTGTGTTGCCGCAGTGTTTGGAGAACCTGTCGGATGTGGTGGAGGTGCTCTTCCCAACTCTGGCTGAAGATTAGGATGTCATCCAAGTATAGCACTACAAATGAGTTGGTGAATGGCTACAAGATGTCATCCATTAGTCTCATGAAGGTTGTAGGAGCATTCATTAATCCGAAAGGCATTACCAACGATTCGAAAAGGCCCTCCTTGGCTTTGAAGGCGGTCTTCCACACATCGAAGGGTTCGATTGGTACTTGGTGATATCCTAACTTCAAATCGATATTATTGAAATATTTCCCCCCCTTCAATTGGTCAAAGAGGTCATCAATCCATGGGAACGGGTACCTATTACGAAAAATGATCTTGTTCAGTGCCCGATAGTCAATATAGAGTCTCCAAGTCCCATCCTTCTTTTGTACCAACACGATCGAGCTCCCACAGGGCAATGAACTCGGACGAATGTGACCTTTCTAAAACAGCTCCTGAATATGCCACTTGATTTCATCATTCTAAAAAATGGAGCACCGATAGATTGGTCCATTGGGAAGCAACGCACCTGGGGATAGATCGATGGAGTGCTTGACCTGACAGTACAGAGAAACCCCTGCGGCGGAGGTGAAGATGTCCTTGTACTCCTCCATGACCTTATCCATCTGTAGTTGTCGTGTGGAGGGTCCTTGACTGGAGGTCATGGCCATCGTATTTTTCTTTCCTTGAGGGCGTATCATCAGGAAAACAAATTTCCCAGTTTTGGAAATGAACTTACTGCATTGTTTTGCAGTAACCAAAGAGATGGCGGTAAGCGGTTCTACCTCCGGTATCCTGTACAACTTATTTCCAAAAGTAACAATAATAGAATGGGGCCTTGATTCATACACAACATGTTTATTCCAAAAGTATGACTGTCCTAATAATACATCACAAACTTCAAGGGAAGAAATGTCACACAATACCTTATCCGTGAAGGGCTTGATGTTGTAAAGAAGGCGACACTACTGGCTCATGCGAAGATCCCGTCCTTGGTGAAGCCACCTAATGGTGTACAGTTGTGGATGTGCTGTGGTCGGTAAGCTCAACCGCTTCATGAACTCTGCCAAAATTAGGTTCTTTTGGCTCGCGTTGTTGACAATGAACTATAACGGGGAGCCCTTTACCCACATCTGGGAGTGGAAGAGACACTCCTCCTCCTCTGGATCTTTAGGTTCCTCCTTCTGGATCTTCGTGGTGGCAACAGTGGCTTTGTGCTCTGCATAAATAATCTGCTTCCCTTTGTCATTCCCCTTGTCAGGTTCTGACTCAGATTCGGAACATGTATCTAATTCTAAAACCTTTAGCTCGACCGCCAGTGACTGCTTGGCCCGACACTCACTTTTGTTGTGAGTGGATCTCTTATGGAACTCACACCACTTTCCCGTATCCTTTTTCAGCTTCGCAACACTTTTCTTTGCTTACAAATTTTGCAGGCTATCTTGGGCCACCCCGCCTTGGCTTTGTCCTTTGTTCTATAGTTTGGGGACCCCTTTGCCGTGCTTCAGATTCACAGATCCAAAGTCTCGCTTCTTCTATTTAAACTGTTGCTTGACCTTGATAGCATATCGGTATGCCGTGCCGAGCGAGGAGAAGTTCAGGAATTATATTTCTTCCTGGATGTACTTGTGGAGGAAACCATGGTATTTGAGTATCAAATGCTGCTCTGAATCCTTAATACCCAACTTTGTGCAAAGGGTATGGAAAATATTGGTAAACTCTGACACGTCTTGATCCCTTCCATGCCGCAGCGTGGTCCACTTTATGTACTGATCCTCATAACTTCGTATAGGGTAGTACTGCTCCTTGATGGCATCTCGTAGTGAATTCCAAGTGGGTGCGACTAAAAATAGTGAGCCTGTACTTTCATCCTTCTGCTCGCAGTAGGTTTCCCACTAGTCCTTGACGTGGGGGGCTGCTTTGAGAAGAGCGAAAATAATGTTTTATTGACTAGAAAAATCATGAACATAAAAATAACCCTCTAGCAGATTTAACCATTTATCGATGGCATTTGCGTCGTCGAATATGGGGATTTCAAAATTAACTTGTACCTTAAACGATGTGGAATTTCCAGAGTAGCTGTTGGAAGATGATGCATCGCCGCTCGGTCACCGCTGAAGGATTTGGGAAAAGCTGTCGATCATCGTGTTCCTTTGTTGCTTGAGGGCTTCTTCGAGCAAGATTTTGATAGGATCCCCTACCCCCTCATCTTTCTTTTCATCCGCCATGGGAAGGCGTCAGGATTTGCGAGGCTGGTCTTGAAAAGGTTCGACCAGTTCAAGCCCTCACTCATTATATCCTGACCTCGTTGGGGACATGCAAAGAAAAACAGAGAAAAAAAGCAAATCGCTCTGATACCACTGATCCGAATTTAAATAGGAACGCAAAATATTACAGATATAACCATAAACATAGAGATGTAGTAGAGATAATACTTCACTTCATTAATGTAAAATACTGAAATATGCTTAAAAACAGAAATGGAACTAAACCAGCTAGGGCGATGGTAGCTTATCTATGAGAAGAGATGTGGTGGCTACATGCCTCTAAACTACCTTACAATGAGGCTCAAGGGCCTTTTTATTATTGAAAAAATAAGAGAAAACCCTAAACAACCAAAACCTTAACCCGAGGAGATGTAACACCAAGAGTTTATGGGCCCCGTTGGGGTGAGTTGAATAGCCAACTTCCCGGGGTTGTGACTTGGTCATATTATCTCCGTTTGACGCGCATGATTACTTGTTGGAAAGATCTCTCTGAGGAATACAAAGAAAAAGGCGATTTTCAATAGCAAATCTCTGGTAGTAGATTTCCAAAAAAACGTCGTTTAGGGCTTCAAAAAGGTTCTAGACGTTTAGGACCTGAAAAATTGCTAAAAATAATACACTGTGCTACAATTAAGGAAAATGAAAAATTGAAAGAAGAAATGTTGGGGGTCCAAGTGGAATTGGCACGTGGCCACCAATATCCACTTGGATCATTCCGCCCCCCTTAGGAAGTAATGGTCCCCATTGCGTTGAGTTCCTCCATGAGATGAGGAAACTTCCACTGAACTTGGTCCCTGCTGAGGCACTTTCCCTAGTGAAGGAGTTGGACTGCTTTGACAACTCGATACAATTGGATATTCTACTGCCGAGTGTGCCTGATCTGTGTGTCCATGATCTGATCAGTTGCAACTTGTTCCATGTAATTTGGATTCAACTCTGAGGGTGTGAGCTGTTCTGTAATGTCGGATGTGTCTAGTAATGATGGAAAGTATGGCCGAAGGCGGTCCACATTGAACACTGGGTGAAGGCCAAGGAATGGGGGAATGCTGAGCTCAAATGCATTATCTCCCACTGCCTTGGTAATGGTGTAAGGACCATATTGGAGTGGTCTGAATTTTCGATAGGCTCTGGTAAGGCGTTCCTTTTGCAAATGCAACTAGACTTTGTTGCCCACCTGAAACTTGTGTGGCACTCGATGTTGATCATGTCGCTGCTTGTACTTGGCATTTGATTTCTCAAGAATGTCATGGACCTACTGGCGAATATGTTGGATGTGCTCAATGAAGCTGTTTTCCTTATCTGTTTCAGACTGGACATGAGCTGAATCTGCGTGAGTAGCTGCAAATGGCATGGCCACATCAATGGGACATAGTGGCTGGAATCCCAAGCATACCTGAAAAGGGCTGTGGGCAGTCGAGCTATGGAGAGCCCGGTTGTAGCTGTGCTGAACATAGGGGAGGCTCTCATCCCATGTGCATGGATGCTGTTGCACATGTGTATAATGTGTACGATCATCCTGTTGACAACCTTTGTCTGGCCATCAGTTTGAGGATGGAAGGCTGTGGACTTAGTGACTTTGGTGTCCAGC
>APFE031150813.1:0-36070 GCA_000404065.3 Pinus taeda
ATTATTATGTTGATGGTGTGCTTCCTGCTGTTATTGTAAGTGTGTTTATGTGTTCCATTCCTTAATCTCTTGCTGCTATTTAAACAAAAGAAGTGATAAAGTTTGAATTCATGCATGCCATGCTCAGCGTTCAATTTTGTTTAAATTTTATGTTTTCCACCGTCTAGAGAGGATTCAAATTCATTGTTTTCCCTCTTTAGCTTTTCTCCTTTCCTCCTTGATCATCTCTTTCAGCTAAAGGCATCAGCATAAACTCCTACCTTGCCCCAAAGACCCACCTGCGAAAACTGAGCCCAATCCCCGCACCCTGAATTGCACTCCCTCCAATTGCCACCAAAAAACCCAAAAACTTCAAATCAATCCCCCTTATCAGTTTACTAGCCTAAAATCCTTGTCCCTAATTGGTCAACTCATTCTATTGACAAAATCCATCGAGTTTTGACCCGAGAGAGCCTTCTCATACCTCGTAGGGCTAGCTACGAGGTGAAATGGTTTGATGTTGCCTTGAAGGTTTGCCTTTCTCAGCCTGAGGTGAAATCTCAAGTGCTAACACTTCCATTAAATAACATGAGTTTGATATGGTTAACTTCATGCTTCTATACATTTTTATTTGGTTGTACTTTATATTAAAGTTTTGCGGGTACATAATTTTCAAGATGTTGGAGATGTTCGTAATTATAGATGATGATAAGCATGATGCTGGAAGCTATAATAATGAAGATGATCAAGATGACCTTGATGCCATAAGAAATAAATAATGAAGTTTCTCCAATGTTATGAAGTTGTTGATCTCCCCAAATTGAGAGGGAGCCTGGATTTAAGAAAGGATATATCTCTCCATTTGAGAGGGAGGGCATATTATAACAATCATAGTGAATACCTTGAAGTAAGAATGAAGCTAAATGAATGAAAGTACAACCATATGAATGCTCATAATTCATGAAGTTATAAACAAAATACTTGAGAAGTACTCAGACTGTATTTGGTGTTGTTGAAGAAATGGAAAAAATAAAAACCTCCGATAATATTGAAGATGTTATATGCAAAATCAAAATGATTGAGAACCCCAAAGGTTTGTGTTTAATTGTATATATTCATTTAAACATTTACTACGGATTGGGGGTGTGATTGTGCATAATCTCTTCATAAAAGATTGAACATTTCAAGCATGCTTGGATTGTGCATATATCTGATTTAGCTGATTAGGAGAGATGAAGCATATTATGGCAAAATGCTTGGGAGGACATCTATCCAACCTATGTGTTGATGTCTAGATCCCGAAGTAGGGAGGGTGGCATTGGTCATGGAGCTTTGACCTTGGATACACACCTAGATCCCTAGGTTGGAGGTAGAGCTTAAAAGTCTTATGGTACCTATAGTGGCTAAAGCTTGAGTCCATCTTAGTCCCACTTTATTAGAGTACCCCGGTCAGGTATCTAATCTGTAGCACTGTGTGTGTTGTGACTCTTCATAGAGCATATCATTATGAGATCTTCCATGTACCTTTGTATATATGTAATTATGAACACCTCCCTAGTTAAGAGGGAGTGTGGAAGAATGTAACTAGTGTCAATATTCACAATTGCATTTGAGTCATGATGTAATGTATTTGTCAAAAGAAATAAAATGAATTTTATTACTAAATAAATTGGCTTATTAAAGCATGGGTTTCATGCTTGGGTCAAATTTTGTAGGTCAAATCCTTCATTGTAGGCTTCTAGGGTTTATCTCAAGTGTCCTTATCCATGTCATAATGTAAAATGCCTTTCTTGGGCTTCATTTGTCAAGAAATAAATTCATTTTAATGTAAAATAGGTCAATTAGGCCTCCTCCACCAAGTGGGCCTCAAACTAGACAAGTGGACCTAATTGAGGGGTAAAATCTCCTATATAAAGGTAGAAACTCGACCTCATTTGGAGAACTCACTCACCATGTTTGATCTGTAGTTGCCGGGGGCAGTAAAAAGTGTGAAATTCAAGGAAGAAGGTGGAAAGGGTTAACGGAGGAGGAGGTCTCTATTAAGCACAAAAGTCAAAATTCTCTCTCTCTCTTTCACACGTGTGAAGTTGTTGGGCCAAAATTCTGGGTTGCTTTTGGGTTGAAGTTTCTCGACCAAAAGAGACTACTAAAATTTGCTAAATCGAATTGGAAGGATGACTTGGTGGAGGAGGAAGGTCTTTTTGTCTAGGGCCTTGATCTATCTCAACTTGAATTTGCTAGTGGAAGAGTTTCACTGGTTTTTCCCCTATAGAGGGGTTTTGGTCCCAATAGAGTGCCTACATATGGTGTTTTGATATTCATGTTTTTCTTTTGATAATTGTTTGATGAAACAAAGATAAAAGAAGAGCTTGCGAAAGTTAATAAGAACACAAAGATATCACAAATAATTATCAACATAAGAGAATATTTCTTCCTTTTTTATTTTCTAACAACATGGAGCCTATATCTTGTGTTCTTTGTGCTTTGTGATCTTTATGTTTTGGTAATTGCTTTATGAATAAGTAAAATAAAATTAATAAAGTACCAAGAAATATCACAAGTAAATATCAAGTAAGAAAAATCAATCTTTACCTTGATTTTCTGAAGTTAGAATTTCTAGATTTAATAGTTTATTTTTCAACATTAGATTAAAGTTTTTCTTTTCTAATTTGGGCACTTATAGAGATGGGTAATTTTGCATTTTCTCCTAGTCTTTTTCATCTATAAAAGGACATTTGTTGGAAATAGTGAGAGGGGGGTGAATCAATATTTCCTTAATTTTTCACAATTGGTATCAAAGTCGGTCCTTCTTTGAAGCTTAAATGCTTGAAGGCAGACCCATAACATTCAAAGTTGATTGGTGGTGACAACAATTGAGGATAAGATGGCTATTGATCCTGAAGAAGATGTCAATTCCCTCAAACAAACTTCAAAAAGTAGAACCAAATAGGGATTTGACCACAAGTATGCATAATAATCTTTATAAGGAACAGGAAGACTTGAAGGTCGAGAAGAAGAAATATTATGAGAATTGGAGATATGTCGTAGTTGAATTTGGCCATATTGAAGATCAAATTAAAAAAACTACAAATGATAGAAAAGGATCATGAACTTGATGAAACAAAGAAGAAAGTGGATCATCTCAAAAACACACTTCAAGAGGAAAACAATAGGGAAAGAACCTTGATAAGCCAACTCAAATAAAAGGAAAAACATAATAAGTGGAACAAGTAGGATAAAGAACTTGGCAAGCAAGTCACCTCCTTGAAGAAGCCAAAATAATTGAGGAAGTATTAAGAAGTCAAATGAAGTAGAAGGAAGCGGATTACACAAAACATGAATAGGAGATTGTCACATTGAGCGCAAAAGTGGACAAGCTGAATAAAAAATTGAGGAGCTCACAAGTCTTGGATGACATTATCAATTGCCAAAGATCACCACTTATTAATATAGGTCTTGGATATGTTTTTGAGTCCTCATGCTACAAGGATGAAAATGTCAAAGAGGAAGATATGTCACATGACAAATATGGAGAGGAGCCTCATGCCAACGGTTAAAAGAAGCCACATGTCAAAGAAGAAAATAAGCCTCATGAAAGGAAGCCTCATGCCAAAAATGAAGAGAATCCCAAAGTCAAAGTTTTGCACAAATCAACCAACACAGAAAGTTGGAAAACCAATACCTCAAGAAGTCAAAATGATGCATTCAAGACACCAAATCATAGAAGAGTAGTCAGAAGTGGAGAGAAACAAAGCTATTCTCAAGGACAAGACACCTTTAGAAGATCATCACCTTATATACCCAGGTATGTAGGCACATTTCATGGTTATTGCTATGCATGTTCTAACTATGGACATAAAGCTCAAGAGTACAAGGAATATAACATGAGTATCGAAGAGGGCTTTATGAAATCCCTAGAGGTAAATTTTCTAGAAGACAAGACAGAGTCCCATATGCCTATGATAGCAAAAGTTACAATGCCTTTGCTCCATCATTCAGACGAGATGTTGATTTCTACATATGTCACAAATTTGGCCATTTTGCATGAGACTATAGAAGCAACTTGACATGGACCTCAGAACCAATAAGGAAAGACATTTACTAGACTGCAAGAAAAAACCACCAGGGTTTGGTAAAGAAAACATGTTTCACAATGAATTCTCGCACAACTGGAAGATTGGAAGGATGAAGATAAAAGGAACTACATCACAACATTAGATGATGCCACAAGAGAGAATATTGTTAGGGGGAGCCATATCACATGAAGATATCATCAAGGATGTACCAGTCACCCTTTCGATTGATGTCAAGGGGGGAGAGAATCTCGGAAAGGAACGAAGAGAAGAAGCATGAAGTCAAGGGGAGCTTGTGCAACACGCTAGGAGATGATCAGTGTGTTGACATCAATGACAAAGCGGGAGATTGTTGAGTATGTTGTCATTAATGTCAAAGAAGGTGTAGGTTATCTTCATTAAGGTCCCTGGTATGTAGGCATGAATGGATAAGATGATGCACTGATGAAACCCTAGCTCTAGGGTTTGGTTTCCTCAGAAGACAAGCACACTCCACATTTGCTGGATTTTTTGAAGTAGTAGGTTGCTAAATTTGCCTTGGAAATCATCACCATTGGATTCTCCTTGTCATGATGATTTTTTGATATGTGGAGTGTTTCATGGCCTGCATTGTTTGAGATATATGCTCAATTAAAGATTGTGCTCCCAACTAGTGGTCCAAAACCCTAAAGGTGTGATGATGTGGCATAGAAGGATTGTGGCAGTTTAGTTAGCTATGGCACATTAAGAAGGAAGGGATTTAAAGGTTTCATTTATTATGGTTAAATGTATGAAAACTAAGCCATGCGAATTATCACGATCCAAAAAGTCAAAGGTGAAGGTTAATTTATTTTAAATATTCATCAGTCCAAATCTGTGGGAGTTTTAATTCATTTGAAAATTAAAAGGCGACTTTTGGTTTTATTTAATTTGAATTTTTAAATTTCAAACTCCCTCCAAATCCATAGGTCGGCTGACCTCAAGGGTCATCCTCCAAATACCATATAAACAAATTGTTTCCCTCTCCAAAGGATAAACTGTAAGAGCGAATTTTTCTTTGAAATTTCCCTCGACCTAGTGCAATCTTCTTAGGAGATCGAAGATGGTTATTCTATTTGGTTTTGGCTTATGGTTTGTTTTGGAAATGGGTTTTTCTGGTCTCTTCTTTTGCAGGTGAATCAAGGAGATCTACATATCAACCAAGCACTGTTGATGTGGGTTTTTGCAATTAAATTTGAAGCAGTAAAGTAATTGGTGTTTTCATCTATTTTCTATGGTACACACGAAGATATACACTGGTTAAATTATGATTGAAGTGGTTTCTTGGCATACCCTTGTAAGATTTGAAGGTGGGACAAATTTGTACTCTGAAACAAGTATAATAAACCTAGGGGAGCAACCAAAACAATATTGTTCCTATGACTATCTATTGACCTAATCTTGTTGGGAAACTTAATTATTTTTGACACATGCTATCTTTATTTCTAGTGGTATAGCTTTTCATTTGGATGAGAAGACTCTTATGCAATGTAGTCTTTGTATCAAAGTTATGAGAGGGACCTTTTGGGACCAGCGAAGATAGAATAGTGCCTGTTGCGCCTCTAGAAGACCATAGTTCTGAAGTTTGAAAATCCTCTGCGACCTAAAAGAAGCTCTGGAAGGATTGAACACACATTCAAAGGAAGGTTTGAATAACTAAAGAAATCTAATTCAAGTATGACCTAAATCATGTGTATGCCTTAGATCTTGTTTGGAACTATGGTATATCTGGAATTGTCTAGATAGTCCTCATTATTCTTGTAAATACTCCTGAGCTCGAATCATTGATGTCATAAGTGAAAAAGGGCCCTTGGACAGAGCTACAATAAAACCTACAATGGAATAACATTCTTCCACCAAGTAAAATATAATGACCATTTCTTATGAGGCATATTGACAACAACCATTGCTTATGATACATGATGACAATGACATTGAACTTGATGACATTAAGGCCTCATACAAATATGTTATGAGCAAAAGAATAGAGGAACAAGTATATTGCAGCATTCTCTTCAGAAGACATAAATCAAATACTTCTATTGTGGCACCATTATATATGGAAGTATATGGAAAGGTTTGTATCTTACAACACTAAGAAGCTTGTTGTTGGTAGTCTCATCTTCATTCTGTACGAGTGAGGGTTTGGTCTTCATCTTTATATCTTTTCGTGGCAGGAGGTGCATGTAGAGACTATTATGCATGTTTTGTTAAGAGAGGTATGACTTGGTCACTTGTCATGGTTGTGTGTTAGTGTTGATATTATCTCCATGAAGATGTATTATTTAAGTCCGAGCATGATTGTGTAACAAAATTTTAAGTAGATTATTGACAAGAAGTTCTATGGAAAATATATGTTGGCATGAGCTAAAGTTTGATTATTGCAACTAACAATGGATATATGTTATAGAGAGGTATGTACCTCTAAGATTACAAAGGATGGAGAAGAAGCTTGATGTATTGATTGATGAGCAGATAGTTCTGAACATATGTTGTAGTGACTAGTGGCAGTGGTGAAGGGTAGAAACAGTGGAAGCATGAGTGTACAACAGTGGACAACAATGGCAAAAATAGACAACAGTGGCAACATTGGACAAAGGTAGTGAGGTATCATCCTGTTGTAGTTGGGTCATTGTCCTTGGTATGGGAGCCCAAACTCTTCCAGGGAGCATTGGCTTCTTCCAGTTTTGCTGGTAAAACCCCTTAGCGAGTCTTGTACTTCCTTCCAGTTCACATGGTAAATTTGTATGTACATCATACATAACGAGGCACTTGATGAGACGAAATATGTGTATTTTTCATTCATATGATGATGTATCTTATGTTTTTTTTTTATGCTCTGAATAATTAATGGCATCTAACTAATTTTAAAAAATATAGGAAATACCGATTCAACCCACTCTCATTATTTCCAACAACATTTATGTGATGTTTAATGTTTTCAATTTTTGTGCTTGAGATAAGTGGTTTTCTAAGTTTATTGTAATAAACTTCTTGTATAGAATTAATAAGAACTAGTGCCAAGTTTAACAGTCCATTTAGTTTTTTATTCCATAAATTTTTAATGTGGCGTGTTTCAATTTATTATTTTAGATCTTTACTTTGTTTCTAGCTATTAGGGGTTTAATCTAAAAGCATTAGACTATTACCATGGGGTAAAAATCTCAATATGGTTTGAAAGGATGTTTTCTAATTTTTTTTGGGAATCAATGTATGGATAGTAGTGCTTCTACCTAGGATAAGGAGTTGTTGGAATGTTTTAGGGATGCCATGTCCAAGATCTATACTTGAGGAAAACACAATGGACCTATGATAAAGTTGTTCAGGATTCTAATATGTTTTCTCTACTGGTGAGTTCTGGGCGAAATGATATGACTACCTTTAGTTTATGATACAAACACATATTGAAAGACCCTTCCAACTTCAGTCCTTGAAAGTGTTAGGTGCAAATTCTTTTGGAGGAGCATGCGATTTGGATCTATGTGGATAAAATGGTCACAATTCCTATATATTTCCAATAAAACACAATAAGAAGATGACCAAGGAAAAGTGAGTCAACTTGACTTAATGAAGGATAACTTGATCCCTCACATCATCAAAAAGAAGATCAATAAGGAGATGTTTGTTTCTCTAGTCAGCCCATATCAGAGTGAGAACATTAACCAAAATATGATGTTAATGAATAAACATAGAGACACGTGGATTAGAAAAAAATACACCATAACCAATTACGTGATGAAGATTACTGAAATTTGTGATTAACTTGTAGTACTTGGAGAAGAGGCCAAAAGTGAAAAGTATGTACCCATAGCCTTGAATAGGTTTTCATCTTCTTTGCAACATATTTTCCAAAACATACGTGCTTAAGCTAATCTTCCTACTTTTGAGAAGCTATCAAATGATTTTTTCCAAGAGGAGACAAAATTGGAGATAATTGCAAATATTTACAAGGAAGAGTATAATCTATCCCTCAATAATAGGATGAAGAAGGGAAATAAAAAGGAAGACTCAAGAGGGATTCAAAGAATTTGATTCTTTGAACCAGGGGAAGAGAGGCTTGAGTCACATCAAGTGTTTCAAGTTCCACAAGATGGGAAAATATTAATCCAAGTGTCTTGAGAAGAAGAAGGCCAAGAAACAACAAGGGTTTGCAAGGAGCATATAAAATTTGTCTAGAGTATATGAGTTAGCACCCAACCTTGATACAAGTTTCTCTATGGTATTATGCCTTTCCACCAACATTATTTCTATCCCTATGGTGGTATGTGCGGAGTGGAGTATCCATATTTATGATCTTTGATAAGGAATATTTTAACAAATTGTAAGAACATGAGGATCACATACAAATAGAATGAGAAAATGATGCCATTTATCTCATTCATCATACATTTAATTGATATTCTTGAGCTAGATGGTGTATTACATGTCCCTAGTTTAACAAAAAATCTTCCTTTAGTGCCTTGCATGACAAATCTATAGTGTAATGGTTGAGTTTGATGGTTAGAAAGTGATCATTAGAAAATGGAACCCTGAACCTAGTCATGCTTTGGCTAGCAGAGTTCAAGATGAAGGCCTTTATAGGCTACTTACTAATGCAATGGAGAATGTATCATAGGAAGCCATGAAGAAGGAGTGTCCTTCCAACATTGTGTAGATAGTTTCAAAAACTATTATGAAACAAGGGATTGAATACACGTACATACAAAAAAGAGTGTTGAAGAGTGCATGCATGTTGTACGCATGCATGTACTAGAGTTAAAGCAATTCTCATTTAAATTTTTGTTATAAAATTAGAAGGGATGCCTCTTAGTGTTAGATTAGGTTCTATTTTAGCAATGAGTTCCTTATTGTCATAGGATTAGAAGTCTAAGTTTAGAATATACCTTTGTTATTTTGAATGTTTGACTTTCCAGATTTAACAGTTTAATTTTTAAAAATTAGATTAGGGCTTTTCTTTTCTAATTTGGGAAACCGCAAAGATGATTTGTTTTGTATTTTCTCCTAGCTTTTTTCATCTATAAAAGAAACTATTACGGGTGTAGTGCTTAATGATTTTTTTTTTTTTGTTTTTTGTTTTAGTTTTTTAGTTTTTTAGTTTTTTGTTTTTTGTTTGTTTGTTTGTTTGTTTGTTTGTTTGTTTGTTTTTTTGCTTGAGATAAGTAGTTTTTTGAGTTTCCTATAACAATTTCTTTTTATAAAATTAATAAGTAGTAGCAAATTTGATAGTCCATTTTTTAATTGTGCAATTTTTTTTAAGTGTAATGTGTTTAGTTTCTAAGTATCTAGATCAAATTAGGTAGTTTTGAGAGTCTTTTAAAGATTTTTGTTTTTAGTTATTAGGGTTCTAATTGGAGTGCAATATATTGTTACCATGAGATGAAATTTTTCATACAATTTTGTGTTAGGTCATCAAATAGATCTTTGTTAAAGAAAATGCCCTCCTTGAAGAGCCTCCATATTTTTTTAGCATGATTTGTTTTAGTTTTAAGTGTTTAGATAAAAGATAGGTACTTTTGGGAGTCATTTAAAGCTTATTTTTTCTAGTTGCAAAGGTTTTAATAGGAGTGCAATAGATTGTTTAGGTAGACAAAGAAAGCATTAATAGAGAATATGCCCTCTCTAAAAAGCCTCAGTTGAAAACATGAAGATTCACCTAATGAATTATCTTTAAACTTAACAAAAAGGGGCCACCATGGGGAAGGCTCATAAAGAGACACATTAGTTTGGGGAGACAAATCTCTCTAGGATAAGTAACACTTGATAGCTTCCGAGGGCTTCCACACAATTTGTAACAAAGAAGTAATAATGCCTTTGATATTAGAAGACATGATGAGAAGGGTTTGCAGAGAAACTCCCATTTAAACTCAATGCTCGAGCACAAGGCCCTTACTAACTCAATAATTGAGAATTTTCCATGCTTCATTTGCTTCCACAGTTTGAATTATCAATGTTAGTATTATATATTCCATTGTTCTTCATAATTTTCCAACTATCCCCTTTTAAAAATTTAGTTTCTTATCATATTATGAGCATTACATATATACTCCTAGTTTTGATAACCATGTGGAATATATATGAAATTGAACTTGGGTTGTATATCTTTATAATTTGTTCACTAAATGTCTTTCCTTTGTTTACTTCATTGTTATCTCCCTTATTAACTCAATGATATATTTTCTTAACATCTATTGCAAAGGACTCTCTAATTTTTTTGGCACCCATTAAAAGTCTTCACTCTCTAAGTTGAATATCTTATTCAACCCCCCTTTATATGATGCCAAGGGAACAACATTCATCTTATTTACATATTTAAAACAATCCTTCTAGGAACCATCTTTCTAACAAACTATATGCTACATTTTTTTTCAACTTTTTAATAAATTCCATTCGATTCAAAATATATAGATAAATGCCTCATTCCATGTCTTGTTTCAAGTTACATTTCTTGTACATGACTTCATTATCATCATGTAATAACTTCAACTACATTTCGAATCCAATTCTTAATGCCTCCAATCCCAGAAATAGTTCACGGGGAACTTTTTTTGCTATTGAGGGACAATATCTTTACAAGTTGCACGTGCCTTCACCTAGTATTCCTCCCTCTCTACCCATTAGAAATTCAACTTGTTTCATAGATATTATAAACTTAAAGTGTCCTCATTTCCAACATTATCAAAGGTGGGCATTTTTTTCCTTACAATAATAAGTGTCAGGATGCTTTCCCTTTCAGAGTATCCGTACACACAGTTGACGTCCTCAATTTCCTCATGTGCTCACTACGTTAGTACCCCCTTGGTTTCCAACCTCCTCACCACCACTTTTGTGAAGATGACTCAACCTTGACTTCCACTTTCCATTGAATTTTCTCAAATAGTGTTATTCCTTCATCAACCTCTTCACCTTCACCAATCTCCTCGTCTCAAGTGTAAATTGCATCCGCGAGACTCCCCTGTTTTATGTACAGCCTAAGGTTCAATCATCAAAAACAAGTCCTTCACCAAGTTGAAACTTGCATCCCTGAGACTCCCCTCGTTATGTATAAGCTAAGGTTCAATCATAAAAAGCAGGTCCTTCACTAAGTTCACTCATTTCTCATCACCTAGACTTACCAATACATAGTTTATTACAATCTAATCTAGGAAAGTATTGATTGTGAGTGCTTTTTATATATTATAAATTACGCAAAATTTTACGAGGAAACTTCTTCACCAAGTTTCTTGTTGAGACATACTCGACACATGATTCACAACATCATGAGCAAAAAAGGTAATTAATAAATAAAAATTAACAATCAAAACGTCATCCCCATACACTTGAATGATTCTCATATTCTTCAACCATGTCTAATGTTCCCTAATCATCTTGAAGTCACATGCACACAACCTTGGCTCAATTAAATAAAGGTCTTGTATTTCCAATTGATTCATTTCCTCAAGTCCATTAGTAATCAATTAATGAACCACATATATATACACATGTTCACATCTTTATGTACTCTATCGCAACCTCGATGTCATTACCAATAACATTGGATCCTCCTTGTCAAAATCCAAGCATGTCAATGATACCAAAAACAATGAACATGAATTTCAACCAAGGTTGCAAGTTTATAGTGGAAATAACACAATAAAAGGAAATAATGAGTGCAGACATGGCTTAAACAAATAAGAGGGAGAATAACCAAAACATTCACGGGAACACAAAAATGAAGTTATACTTTCATTAAACTTATAGCTTTTTACTTCATATATAAACATGATTAATAAAGATGAAGGAATAAATCATAATGTAAAATATTTTACTTTTTTAACCCCTCATATAGCATGAGATATTTGATCTAGTTGAAGGGCTTGCCTAGGCAATTTGCACACGGAATCTTGTGGTTTTGAGCCATATTTTGTTGTTAGATGCATAGATATGAATAGCTATCAATTAGCATTTTCTTTAGTTTAAACAATAAAATTCAAGATTTATTGGATGGAGCTTTATGTTTTTATTAAAAATATTATAGTTCATTCCTACACTTTCCTTGGTACTTCCCTTGTAATATTGTCAACCACCTTTGGTGGGCATTGGGGTGTCTTGAGGAGAATTGTTCTTTTGCACACTTAATTGCCAATTATTGTTGACCCCTAAAGCACACCATGGAGGGATTGGTTCTGTGTTTTATTATGGGCATGCCATGTTTATATGATGTGTAATGTCTTCCAAGTTGGAATCATTATCTATTATTTGGAGGTTTACATCTCGCACATGTTTGAGGAGTGTTTGTGGGGCTTGGATGACATTGCTAACACATTTGAGTGACCCAAAACACATTTACGAAGAGGGATGCCCACCAACTAAGGGGTTCCCTAAATATTACCAATTAACTATTGCTCCTTAATGTTGGTATTTTTGCATAAGTTCCTATGGTTTCAAGTGGATTATTGCTTCATTGTTTTGATTGGAGAACCTTGCATTAGTGCACCTAACCTTTCAATGTACATATTTTCTAGGAGGATGACCTCTCTAGTGAATATTGTATGTTCTCAATGATATGGCATTGTTAGACTATTTGGTTGATAATATATGGAGTAGAGTGTTTCTTTTGTCAACATTTTTGAGACATGGGGACCTTCTACTGCGCTAACATTAAGGTCACTCCAATTCTATGTTCATGGTATTAGTGAGGTGTGGTGGTATTTGCACAAGGTTCCACGCGATGACATATGTATTTTATTACATATTTCTTATATCGTCCAATATGCCACCACTGATGCACTCGTCCTTAGATTACACCATCTATTAAGGATTTGGTTTAAGGTGTGCCTCACTTATGCCTACATTCCTAGGACAACTCTTCTATTTGAGGGATGACTAGTGATTAAAAAAATTATATATACAAAGATCTAAGCCATCACACATTCTTTGAGGTTTCTCCAATTATGAGAGAGGGTCATAGTAGCATTATGGACCAATATTGCGTGTTTCTATGGAAGTACGATATGTATCATGTTGGTTGATCTTTAGAGATAGTTCCCTAACCTATTATTCTATTTTTGGCATCCATGGTGTTGGTACATGTCCATCTAATCACCCTGACTACACTTATTGAGGTCATCCACTTCTTCAAAATTATTATTCCAACTATGTAGACTCTTGGCACACTTACTGATGGTGGTGTAACTATCTTAGCACTCTCTCTTAGAGTGTATCATTTATGGTTGGATTTGGAAAGATTCCCCTTGGAGCTTAGTTGAAAATCATGAATGCAATGAAAAGTTAAAGGGGTCTCATTAGAGAAATTTTGAGTTAAAAAATGGGCCTAAAAAAAAAGGATGTACTATTGAAATCAACTTTAAAAGAACCAACTAGATTCATGATGATAGTCAACCACAAGGTTAAATGTTTTTGGAGAGAATCGAAGGAAACTACTTTTTTAAAATGAATTTTCATTTTATCTCCTTATAGGTTTACTCAAATTTCAAGTATAGCCACGCTTTGGATGCATAATTAAATTCTTGTATCCAACAAGTACCCACTCCACATGCTTTTGATAGACCCATAGTAAAATCAACTAGGAATGCCTAAAAACATGTTTTTATTTTAATTTCAAGAAACACATTTTTTCATGTATTTCCAACATATTTTAATATGGGTCTATAAAAAATATGTAGATTCAATACTCGTTGGATACAAAATTTAATTGTATGCCCAAAAAGTGCCTACACTTAAAAATCGAGTAAACCTATAAGGACATATGATTAAAAGGAATAGTCCCTTTAAAAATTCATAACTCTTGTTTTATTATCTTTTCTATTATTTTATTAGTTTCCTTAAGAGGCCCATTTTGTACCTTCACTTCTTGCAAAATATGTGTTTGGATTAAATGTTCTTGAAAAGTAATGATAGGGATCACTATCAACAACTAAAATCATAATAACTTTGATTCTCATTTTAGTACATATTTGTGGGTCATTTCCCTCATGTATATTTGTGTCTATAGCTATAAATGTAATTTCTTATCATTCATCTTAATTTGAGTTTGTTATCATATTCACATTATTCGTTTATAGGCACACTTTCATTGAAGTTTTGAAGGCTTTCCTTATTAAGATTCCTCCAAGTGAATTTTTCATTTGTGGAAAACATGGCAGGGTTACTGTTGCTTGCTTATTTCAATTTCATTCTCTCCCGATCACATAATAAAGATGCTCATAGTTTCTTCCCATCATAGTTGATCCTTACCTCCAATTGCAAAATGCATTGACATTAGTCTTGGTCCACCCATCACCTTATAAAAATACATATCGTAATCTCGATTTTTCCAAAGACTAACTCTTCATTTCAACTTGCTCTTCCATTGCATATATTTGGCAATCCTATCTTAGGTATAACCCCATTATGCCAGAGAAGTGCTAACATAAAATGGGAGAGGGAACTACTGTATTGACAGTGGGTAGTCCCATTTAGTTCCTTCAAGCTCTTCCTTGTGCTTTAGGACTTTATCACAATACGTGAGGGTTTAGGTGGTAACATATTGGCATCATTGCCAAGAATAACATCCATTTCCTAGATATGTAAAAGTGATGCTACATTATTGATGAGGGTATGCACTTTGAAGATCTCATTCTCAACTAGAAACTCCATGGAGAAAAGCCTTTTCATTGAAGATTATCAAGAGTTGATGCTTGTTGAAGTGAGGCCATTCAACATTTTTTATGGCACTCGAAACATTCACTTGCAGCTAATTTGATATAAAATTGAGGCATGATTATGATGGGTTTTGTTTACATCATTCCAAATAAAGTGCGATGCTAGAATGTTTAGCCCTTTGAATTTCTTGTCATTTCTAGATATCCAAATTGTCTCCCTCAATATTGGTTTGGGGAGAGTAAAATATTTCATGAAAAAACTCATCTAGCTTTGTGCATGTTATGTCCATTATTGAGCTTATTCTAGATTTTGTCATTGTCCATAAATATGTCAAGATGAAGGTGTTTGTGCATTTCTTGGAAAGATTTGCAAAAATCTATTGATTTTCTAGGGAAAAATTATAAATTATTTTCTTCAACATATAACTACTATTGATGATTAGTTAGCATTAGTTACATATTCATTATCCATTATCAGTAAGAAAATACACAAAATAAAATTCAACCAACAACACATGAAAAGAGCAGTAAAGATAACAATGCAACAAAGAGACAATAGACACATAAACTAGGCCTGAGGCTATGGCAAAACCCACAAGGGGAAAACCCACAAGGGGAAAACCCAACAAATCTTTCCTTATGAGAGAATATTCAATTCATTAAGTACATCACTTAGAAACAGAGTCTCAAGAAAGATCTAACAATGGGTCCGCCCACAAGTGACAATAGTTCCTCAGAAATTCAACCTCCAAACCCTCCTTCTCCTTTGTTAGAACAAAGATCTTAGGAGAAAAATTGAATTCCCAAATGAGGAGAAAGTGTCTCCTATATATAGTCATCAAGAGGGGGTCGAATGGGTGCCTCTAAGAGGCCCAACCGACTTGAACACTTTTGGAGGAAATAATATAAATATAAATTTTCCAATTTCTTCCTTTTATTTTTATTGATGGAAATACCAACCATGGCTATAATTTTCAACAATCCCTCTTAGCCAGGGATGTATTTTCATTCTCTCTCATATGTATCATCATAAGGAAAGCATACATCATCACAACCCAATTTTAAAACTCCCTCTCAGCCAGCAAGGCATACTTCCCGGCTACACCATAGATCTCGTCTCGACTGAACAATGATGTCTCGATCCATAACTGATAATAGGGGAGATCGATTTACCACAACCAAGTCCATGGTAGTCACATTTGACCTTGGTAAAGATCACACACACCCTACTAGTCTCTAGGTCAAGCTCCATGACCTAAAGGAGTATATCATAAATCTCATCTCAGATGTACATGTATCATCATAAGAAAAGCTAATAGTTGCATCATCATCTCATCTCAGCTAAACAATGATGTCTTGATTCATAAAAGAAGAATGATCCACAACTGGCAATAGGGGAGATCGATTTACCACAACCAAGTCCATGATAGTCATATACAACCTTGGTAAATATCACACACCCTATGTCCACTGACTGATTCTCACCCAACTTGATCCTCAACAATCAAGTGGTAGAACACCTACATCGAGCACTTAGGGGAGATCAATTTACCACAAACAAGTCCATGGTAGTCACATATGACCTTGGTAAAGACCACACATACTTAAGTCTTCTCACCCACTGGACAGATGGGCAAAAAATCTTGACAAGCTTAACCATCTCAGCATGGCCCTTAGCCAATAATGTCATAAAGGTAACTTACAGGTAGGATGCATACTAGGGCATGTAATTAACCAATGCCATGGCTCAAAGGAGTGCTCTCACACCCAGGAGGTCCTCTGCCCATCCCCCCCCCCCCCCCCACCATCAATTCCATGGCTAGTCAAAAGACTGGGGGAAGAGCATATGCTCATTGTTCTCATTCAGGAGTGTTCCCTCTCAAGGAGTGATACATTCTCCTGCACTCCAAGATGGTCTCTGAAGAACAAGAACTTCTCTTTAGGTAATGGCTTGGTGAGAACATCTGCAACCTGCTCATCTATCAAGATGTGTTGGAGCATCACTGGTCCTCTCTTTGTACCATATCTCTGATGTAGTGGTACCTGATCTCGATGTGCTTTGACCTGCCATGGAACACTGGATTCTTTTAAATTCTGATCTCGCTTTGATTTTCATAGTATATCATGGTTGTACCTGGCACATCATCAAACAACTCTGCAAGGAGCTTTCGTAATCACACTGCCTCACAGCTAGCGATACTAACGGCAATATACTTTGGCTTTGTTGTACTAAGAGCGACTTTCTGCACATCCAGGAAATCATGGTAGATCCCAAGCTAAAGCAACATCCTAATGTGCTCTTCTTATCGGTAACGACAAATATTCATCTATATACCCATGTAGTCTCATATCATCACTAGAGACATACCTTAGTCCATGATTGATTCCAGTACTAGATCACACAGGCCATCAAACAACTTCAATTGCTTCAAAAATCAGCTACGTAACATAAACATCCATGTCATCCCGAATACCACAACACTCAGAGGTGCTCTTCCATATTTAGAGTCAGCAAATTTGGATCAACATCGTTCTTCAAAACTCTTCTAGCCATCTTCATCTTGGAAGATTTCTCTTTGCCATACATCAAGACATGCTTTAATCGAGTTGATCTTCCCTCTGAGTCCAAAAGCTCATCCAATCATGAGTCTTCTTGTCTTTGTTATTCCATCCTTATTTATTTGTTACCATAGCCCTGACAGTCTTTTTTATGTACCTGCAATCCTCACTTGGAAGAAAAAATACAACCAAGGAAGATATACAAAGACATGAGACTCATAATGAAACAATAATAGAAACAATCAATAAAGTTCTTATCTCTTGAGAATGTGTTAGTTCCCTCTTAACCTTGGTCTTTTTGGGTTCAATCAATCTCGTTCAACTCATCAAGGGGTCCACATCATTAAGGAATTCACATCACCGAGTCCATATCATCGACCTTGTCCAAATCATTATCCAGGAGCTAAGGTTTCTTCTTTCAATGAAAAAAATCATAGGGTTTGTCCATAACCTCTAACTACATATATGTCTTTCAACAACAAAACTTGACAAAGTTTAGCAACAATAATATTTTATCCCCAATTAGCCAAACCCAATAGAAACACAACTTTATGTCCTCATACATTAGCACCAACAGTTATACATGGCATCAATCATATTCTGACTTTACTTATAACCCTAGCAGGCATTCATTATATTTTGGTGAATACAATCACATGCAACTTTACTTAGTCATCCATCAGGACTATATGACAACAATGCAAAATATCAAGAGTGACTTTTGCTTAACAATCGCTTAGAGCAAGAAAATCTCAATACCCTCAACTTCCAAACCCTAGGCCTTCTTTAGCCGCCATAAGATCAAGGTTCTCAGTTTGCAACATAACACTTATTTTGTTCGTACACATCACACATACTTATGTATAGGTAGTAGATCAACCAAGCAATTTAACATATACTACCAACAAACCATAATCAAGTGACTAGGGCTTATATGAATATCAGTAGAAAATTTGAGTATCCTAGCTAGGGTTTGAACAAAACCATATCAATCCTTAAGGCTTAAGGATTTGGTCAATGATTCCAATTAATCAAACCCCATATGATCCAATATTCAATACTTCAAACCCTATATTATGGTTCACTTTCTTTTCAACTTCATTATTTTTCAACATCGTCAATCTTATCAGGATTGGGATCCTTAGCAATATTCTGATCATATTTCAGAGGAATTCCAAGCTACATACTTCAGATTAGCTAAATTTATTTTACAATAAATTTCATCATCAAGACTTATGTCAGTACCTAAGAATTATTATAGGCAAAAGACCAAAGAAATGTTTTAGCCAATTCATTCACTTGCAAACTTACAACATGAGATAAGAGGAGCATGACTATAATTTTTTTCCAGGTAATATGGTTGGCTTCAAATCCATTAGATCAACCTATTTTAGTGTACATCGATCTTTGATTATGTATAGAAAGGTTTCTCCTTCAACCAAATTGAATCTTTCCAAGACTCACATATCTACAAAGATAGTGTCAGAGAACTTCAGGCTTGGCCCTTCTTTAGGGTAATACATCCTTCTTTTCAAGTAGTATTATAACACTATAGATCTAGACTTGTGCCTTGGAACATAATCAAATTAAGGATGACCAAGGGAAATCGAATCAAATTTCAAAGATACAAATCAAACTTATATTCTACCACAAAAATCACAGTCTAGACCATTTTCTTCATGTTATCACTAACGTCTTCAATGCCGCAAATTGGTAGGATTCCATGGAAGGGTTTAGATGCTACAAAGATGTGATGCATCAGTGATTTAATTTACATACCTTGAGAAAGCTCAAACATCATGGTCATAGCTCAGAGTATAAGGCTCTTAGCTTGAATTAGTACACAAATTTCACATCACTATATTGTGCCACAGGACCGCAGAGAAGAGAAACTCACATATGATTTCACATCACAAGAATTTCATAAACATGCTTCATGATTTTTTTCCTTAATTTTTAAATATCACCTTCAAACTTTATCATCTTATGAGGGAACTCAGACTGAGCATAAACTTTGCATTTATTTACAAGACTATGAAGCCTTAGGTCCACAAATTTATGGATAAGTCAAAGCCTCAACAAATGCCACATAAGATATGTTAAACAGTGCCACAGAGCTATCATAAAATTCAGATTGATTGTTGACTTTGACAAGTCCACACTTCGCATCATTGTGATAAGGTGCCACTGATCTTGCTTGCATTTCTTAGGAAACACTTCCATAGAGTTCACATAAATTGGAGAAAATGATCCAAAGAACCTTTGCATGCAGAGTTAAGGCGCCTTAAGAAGTTCGCATACCATGCCAGAGTGACCACATGAAATACTTCACAAAGGATATATATGCTATAGGAAATTTGTATTAACAAAATCATAGGAGCTCGCTTGACTTAGATTAAATGAGTTCGGATGCCTTAGGGCTAGGACTCACATTTGAATACAATTTTAGCATTTGAGACTTGGATTTTCCTTACTAGTAAATAACATCACTGTAGTAATATCATCATTGTAGCTTATCTTGATGGGATCACAACAAGGTTTCTTGGCTTCATTTCCATAATATGATCACATAATTTTTCTAAGTGAAAATTGCCACCAAATTTGCATAGGAGTGCCATAGAGAAAATTCACAATATGGTCACCGAAAACTTGCATAACAAGATTCCATAAACAATATTACAGATCTTCACAAAAAAACAAGTACTCACTAGGCACAGAAGTTCGTATGTCGTTGGATCTCACCTGTCGTAGGAGCTCACACAACATAGTATAAGAGGCTCACATGGATTTTGACATGCCACATAACTACAAACTTTTTGTAGCTTGAATACAAAATCTCATATCAATTTCACAGAGTTAACCACAACCCCTAGATAACAATCACGTCATAGGATTATGGAACTCACATGTTTGCACCACAAAACTGGACAAGTGTCTTCGAATCATTACAGAGGGCTCAAACTTCCATAGTTCACAAACTTTAGATTTCAATGCCATTTTTTCTAGACCTTCAAACGAACTCAAATCATACTTAGGCCCTTCTCCACAGTCTTTTGATCAGATTATGATGCAAATTAAAACTTTCAAAGGAGCTCACATAAATTTGGCTTATTAGACAAAAGAAATTTGACCTTCATGTAGGCTTGGATTGGTCACAAAGAAGGAGGCTTCAGATGACTTGGTCTCAACTGCTCAAAGAACCTATGCTCTGATACTACTATTGATGATTAGTTAGCATTAATTACATATTCATTATCCATTATCAGTAAGCAATTATACATAAGAAAATTCAACCATTAACACATGAGAAGAGTAGTAGAGATAACAATGCAACAAAGAGACAAGACACACATAAATTAGGTCTAAGGCCAAGGCAAAACCCACAAGGGGAAAACGATCAAAGCTTTCCTTATGAGAGAATATTCACTTCATCAAGTACATCACTAAAAAAAAAGTATCAAGAAAGATCTGACCAACAATGAGTCCTCGCACAAGTGATAATAGTTCCTCAAAAATTCGGCCTCGAAACCCTCTTCCTTTGCTAGAACATAGATCTTATGAGAAAAACCAAATGCCCAAATGAGGAGCAAGTGTCTCCTATATATAGTCATCAAGAGGGGGTTGAATGGGTGCCTCTAAGGGGCCCAACCAACTTGAACAAAAGGGAGGCCGACTTTAACAATTTTGGAGGAAACAATATAAATATACATTTTCCAATTTCTTCCTTTTATTTTCATTGATGTAAATACTAAACATGGCTACAATTTTCAACAAGATCTAGTTTGAAACCCTTGATTAAAATATATATCTTCATTTTCAAGTCTAAACAATGCATTTTGTAAGGGATGGGATCTTGATTATGAAGAAACTTGAATGGACCAACTTATTCTTTCATCCCATGTACATTTATGTATGAGATTTCAAATCCAAAGGAAGAGAGGTGTGATGAAGCTATTGGAAATTTTATTGCAACTTCCCATGAAGAAGACAAAAAGTCAAATACGAGGAATTCCATTGAAGATAAATGTTTGGTAAGTTGTGTCTTTATGTCCTTCGAAATTTGGAAAAGGCTAACTTTGTAGAAAAGTCCGGGGAAGATGAAGGCACTCCACATGTACTCATCCCCACATTTGAGGAAAAAGATGGAAGCCAAAAGGATGGGAGTGTTGAACTCATTTTCAAATTGGTAATCATATAGATGGCATGTGGGTTGTTATAGTTTTTATGGAGATTTTACTTATGATACAAATGATGGGTTTTTTAGGGCTAAAAAGTGCAGATATTTTTCTCTTGGTTAGTGCAAGAAATATTGTCATGAATGAACAACCATGTTCACATTCATAATGAGAATATATTTAAGCCTACTGAGTATTTTTATGATAGTCAAATCTAAAAAAAAAATCAGTCGTGTTTTCCCAATGACGGTGTCGATTTTTTGCAGCATAAGTCACATGTTTCTGACCATCAAAATGCAAAATTTTCCAGCCAATAACATATTATTTTGGTATGTTTATGCGAACATTGTTGAAGTGTGTGCTTTTGGGACTAAAATATTTATGGAATGGCACATAGTATTTTGAAAAAAAATTCAACAATCGAAAATAAAGCAACATGCCCTAAATCATGAACATAATGTTTTTCCGAAATCTAATTTGTGTTCCATCATCTTCAAGCTTGTTAGAGGACAACAAATGTTGTTGACACAAAATTTTGGTGGAGCCACCTAATCCTTTGTTTCTTCAAGATGTAAATGGTGATATTTCATGGCTTAGTGAGGGCCAATTCTATTTCAAGATGGTGATTATATCATTTCTATCTACTAATGGATAGAGCAAGCATGTAATGGCACAATTTCTTTTTGTGATGATTTTCATGTTAGCTATCACTTAGATGATTTATTTCAATTTTGAGCCATGTTGTAATGGGGATTTCAGGGTGTATTTGGTTGATTTTTATGTAGCTCTATTTTATTTATTTTCCAACACAAGGAAAGATTACATATTGATAAGATGCTAACATGAATGAATTGGTCATATTATTTCACTTAGCATCTTGATTTTTCCTATGTTAGATGTAGCATAGGATAAATAAGCTCAAGTGAGCAATAAGGAGTATTTTCTCATTTATATTTTAGCTCATATCTTGTTTAGATATATTTTTGATGCAATGAAAATATGAATACATTATGATGTATGTAGGTTTCATGATGAAAGTACAAGCCCTATCCCACCACATGTTCTCGATCTTATGACATTTCATGATGAAATTATTGGACGTATCCCACCACATGTTCTCGATCTTTCTTATGACATTTCTGGTAGGTCCCAAAGATCAAAGGTTCTCATACACTCTTCACTAAGAGTGCTTGTCCCTATATGGCACTAGGTTTTAACCCTCATATAACATGAGGTATTTGATCCAATTAAAGACCCTACATAGATAGATTATGCATGGAGTATGGTGGTTTTGGGCCATATTTTGTTATCCAATGCGTAGATATCAATAAATATCAGTTGGCATATTATTGCACTAGATAGGAAAATGCAAGATTTATTTAGTGGAGCTTTATGGTTTGTGATTACACTCTCCTTGACACTTCCCACTTGTGACATTGTTAACCACCTTTGGTGGGACTTGGAGGTGTCTTGAAAAGAGTTGTTCTTTACACGCTTAATGTTGTTTCCCCATAGAACCCCCTAGAGCACAACACCATGGGGGAATGATTTTTATGGTTGATTATTTCTATAACATGGTTATATGATGTGCAATATATTCATGGTTGGAAACATCCTCATTATTTTGATTGGTGAAACTTGAGATAGTGCACCTAACCTCTTGTGAATATTTTCTAAGAGGACAACCCTTCTAGTGGATATTGACTATTTGATAGTGATATTGCACACTTTGATTGGTTGGTTGATGGATGGAGTAAAGAACCTCCCACGTTGGCATCTTTGACATGTTTTGAGGCATGCAGATCTTTTAATGCACTATTTTCTAGATTGCTCCACTTGTATGCTCATGGTATTAAAGAAGCGAGATGGTATTTTCACATGGTTACACATCATGATGTTGGTTGATGTAGCTAAGACGAGTGTTTTAGCCTGATGTGGTGTTAGTGAGGCTAGGAACTTAAGCGCAGAAAAGATCTCCAAGCCCAAGTTATTCTTTTGAATGGAAATGTCTTAATTAAATTTATTAATCAATTTCAATTATTTTCCTGAGTTTTACTTAGGAAAATAGATTAATTATTTAGTAATAATTAATACATGGTCAATTTTCCTTTAGAGATTTCTAGAAAAGTTTCTAAGTGAACTCAGCCACCAATTAGATCATTTCGGATCTAGAACTTGGCCATTGAATTCTCAACGAGAGATTATAAAGGAAATCGATGGCAACCTTGGAAATCAATGATCATTGTGATTAGGGTTGACACCAACAAGAGTTTCAACAACAACTGAAGTAGTGAATATTTTATGGGGTTTTCATCCATCAGTATTCTTCTAGTTTTCTGAGATATGGAGGAGGAATTCTTCCACAATTTTACTGTAGATAGGCAGGTTGAGTTATTGAGACCGAGGATCCCAAGAGGGCCATGTTTTCTCTAAGAGAGGTCGATTCCTTGTGGAGGTTGTATTTTCTAGAAGGAGGTTGTACAAGATTTCTAGGAGGGTCATATGAGTTTCCAGAAGAGCCGAGAGGTTCATTTAGTCCTAGTCGTGAGAAATAGAGGGTTCAAGAATCACATGTGTGGGGTCATATAAGTTGTATTTGCCGGTGTGAGGTCGTGTCAAGTTGTAAAAGGAGGTCGTAAGCCTTCTCGTTGTTAGATCAACTTCTGGAGGTGAAGAAATATTTTGTTGGATCTTTTTCAGGATTTGGCAAGCAGTATTGTAATATTTATCAATTGCATAATTTGTTGAAGATTAATAAAACCCTTAGATATGAAGCGCTGGTTTTCCCTTTGGGGGTTTTCTAGGGACATTTTGTCCAAAAATAATTGTCCATTTTGTGATTGGTTTTTCTCAGAGTTTTTGCAGTTTATTTTAGTGAATATTGCAATTTTGTTTTTACTCTATATTTTCAGTAAAATATTTTTTCTCAAAATTAAATACATTGGATTATTACTAGTTGATTGTAATAAGCAATATTTTTATCGATTTTTCACATGGTACCAGAGCATATCTGAAGTGCAAGGGTTTGGAAGAGGAAGCCAAGGGTTTAATACCCATATTGATTTCTTTAGTTTTTTTTTTTTACAGATTTAGTTGGAGGAATTTTACCAATGTTATTTTCTATGAGTGAAGTTGACATTTTAGGTCAAGCCATGAAAATTTCTAGAGGGTTTTGTTGCCTAGATCTAGCCTTACATGTGGGGTGTTTACGCTGTGTTGAGGGTTGAAATACTCCAAGAGGGCCGAGAAGGTTAGGCCAAGTCTTTTTGAGAAGGTCAAGACTTCCAAAAGAAAGGTTACGAGGCTAGTTTGCTAGCCAAAGGCCACATGTGTGGGTCGTATTGTTTTCCAGGAGAGTCGACGCTGAGATCACTTGCAAAGGGAGACCGTGAGGTATTCCATGTACTTTTATTAGCTAATAGAAGAGATATTTATTTTTATTTTCTCTCAAAGACTTCAGTAATGGCTTCAACAAGATTGAGGGACCAATATAGGTTGGATGGCACATCTAACTTTGGTGTCTGGAAAATACGATGCCTTCTTATTTTGGAAGACCATGGGTTGAAAGACTTTGTTACGACACATTGTTGTACAAACAGATCCTATCATGTTGCATGTGAATTAGAAAGATGATGTCAAGACCAGGTGTATTATTCTATATGGGGTCAAGGACCACATTGTTCCACATTTGGTGGAAGAAGGTATGAATGAGAAGATGTGGGATGCCATCAACAAACTTTTCTAGGATAAAATATGAATCGGAAAATGATCCTATATGAGAAGCTCATAAGCACTAGAAAAAATAAGGGAGAGAACTATTGAAGCCCAAAATTGTCTCTTTTTGACAACCTTCTTACACTCCATCCTCCTTTTTTACTCTAATAACTCTAATTGAGCATTAATTTATAAGGTTCGTGGCAATAGCAAGTACTTAAACATCTTTTATTTCAAAAAGTTTCATTGTTCTTTATTATTTAACTCAATATTTGCATAAGCTACTAAATTGCACCAATTCTGCAGCTAATGACTGATTCTGCAACATAATTGAAGGTTTGATGGGTTCCGAAACTCTAGCCGAGGAACGAGACATATGGGCAGGTGGCTAATAGCTAGCATAACGATATTTACCTATCTTCATGACCTGGATCGATGATAAGAACATTGTACAAGCCCAGTCAATGCAGAAGTCAACGAACGAAGAAGGCGCTGAAGGCGAACCAGGCGAGTGAGAAAATTAATGGAAGCAAATATTTAGTCTCATGATTTGCTTCTCTGATAGAAAATCATAAGGAAATCATGTCATAGTATCTTCTTATGGTATTTTTAGTCTTTGTCGAGTAGGATAAGCTCCTAAATCTCTAAAACAGTTATTGATAGATGTTATAAATTTACCTCTCAACATGATAAACGACAGACCGAAATATTATTTTTGAAACTCTATTTGCATTTATAAAGGCAAGTTTAATCATTTTGCTGAGAAATTATCTTGATGCGTATTTAGTTTATGAGTAATCGTGCGTACCTACAACTCATAGGAGGGCCCCTTAGAGTTGTAAGGTCTTACTTATTTTTAGACAACATTCAATTTTGCATTTTATATCGCTTTGAATTATTTTATCTAACCTTTTAGTTTCGATTATTAATGAATGCTTTTGAGAGTGATAACAAAGTTCATAACGGAGTATGTTGTGTTTAATCAGTTTGTTGTAGGATGGATAGAATAGCTCGAGATCTCTTATGCACATAAGAATTTGTAGGCAGAGTGTGAAATGATCTGAGATTTGAAGTAGAGTTTAAGTTACATTTGAGTGAAAAAGATTTCAATTAAGTGTGGTATTTTAGATTAATTTCCTTTTCTATTAAAAGTAATTTGGGTTTGATTGTTTAGTTTTCTATTTCAGAGTAACTTTATTTATGCAAGTGTGATCTTTCTTTTGAGCAAGTGTGATATTTCTTTTAATCGAATGTGATAATTTTAGTTTCACTTTGCAAATGCGATATGTCTTTCAAGCAAGTGTGATAAACTTAGTTTCATTTCTGTTAAGTGTGACATCTTTATTTTATGCAAGAGTTATAGTTGTTTTTAATAAATTTTAAGTAACATATGTGCATAAAGATATCTCAATTTAATTTAGGAATTGCTTACACCATAAGGACTTCTAGCACATACAATGCACATACATTTCATCAGTTTACAAGCCCTGGTCGATAATTTATGTAGTAAGTTAACATCAATTAAATTACCAAAAATTTTGGCATCGTTGCCAGGAAAGTGTATATAGGAGTCTTTTACTTTTCATAAAAAAAATAAAATTGATAAAAAATATTTATGCATAGGGAAAGAGATTTTAGAGGTAGATTCATAACTAGAGGTAGGATTTCAATTCCAACATCACCACTCACCCCACCAAAACCTCGTATTGCCACACCATCCACCCAAACTCATATTACATCAATTGCAGGCAAACATAGACTTCCTGAGATACATATATATGAAATACAACCTAAAGATTCACCAACTTCCTCTACTGAAGCCATAATATAAGAAGAAGATCCTACATTCCCAATAGGAGTAATCTTACTATCTTCAACTGGATAACAACTTATAGGACAAGAACAAGAAATCCCTAGTGAAGAAGAAGAAAAAACATATTTTAACATTCCATTGATAGAAGAATGAGAGAAGGAACTATAAAATCCAATTTTGGAACCATATATTAGCTCCGGGGAATCTAAAATGGCAGGACAAGGGGAAGGAGAAGTACATAATGGGAATGGTGAACATTGGATTGGAGGTGGAAGAGGAGGAAATTGAGGTGGAAGAGGTGGAGGAAGAGGAAGAGAAGATGGTAGAGGAGATCCAAAACCTTTTGGCTTTCCCATCTTTGATGAAGATACCATAGTCGTAATGAAAAATATCTCACCCTCTATCCTCCATAATTTCCATGGATTAAGAAATGAGGATCTTGAAACATTTCTCTTTGAGTTTGAAGTCTTATGTAGATCCTATGAATACTTGTTTGATACTCAAAAGTTGAAATTTTTTCCAACTACTGTTAAAGATGCAACATTAAAATGGTTTATGGGCTTGGGAGCACATTATATAAGAACATGGGAAGAAATGAAAAATGCGTTCTTAGAAAAATACAAGGATTATTGTATGCCCCATAACCTTAAAGATTAAGTCTTTAAAATGATGCAAAAAGAAGACGAAAATCTTGAAGATTTCATTGAAAGATTTGTTTATAATGTAAAAAGGGCTAAATTGCATACTTCAAATGAAGAAACCTTGAAAGCTCTCTTACTGAAATCTATCAAAGATGAGTGGATAGATCTTCTCAATTTGATGGGTAAAGGAGATATTTATTAGTTATCATTTGGAGATATTTGTGAGTTATGCATACACATTTCAAGGGGAAAGACAAGAATTGGGAAAAATCCAAGAGATCATGTTATGTCTAGGATTAATAAATATGCCACTGGGACAGTAAGTAGCGTTGAAATAGGCAATTTGCTTGACAATTTCAAAACATATATATTGGGGGGTCTTAGGAAAAAATAGATACCCTTAAAATACAAAATAAGATAATCATTGAAAATGCTACATTATCTATCTTTTGTCCAAAATGTAGAAAGAAACATGTCTTGAGAGAATGTCCCCTTGACTTAAAAAGTGTAGAAACTTGTGTTATATGTGCATAAAATCATGATACAAAGGAATGCCCTTCAATACTGGGTCCTCAAGTTGTCTATCAAGAGGAAGTAATGTCAAATCAAGTAGAACCTCTTTGTTTTATTGTCAAGAGACCATGGAAAAATCCACAATCAAATATGACTCAAGGTTTCAACACTCAAACATATGCACAACCACCCAAAAATAATTGGACTGCACCATGCCTTGGAAACCTTGGCCTCAACCGTGGGCACAAGGATGAAAAAATCCTTATGGAAAGTTCATAATATCCTCAATTTCAACAACCTTATCCTGTTTTTCCACCACAATATTTTCCTCAACTTGTTCAACCCTCTCAACCTCAAAATCCAAATCCACAACTTTCATTACCATTTCCACAAAAGCCAAATCATCTATCTTCTAAGCCACTTCCAAATCCAAATAATAAAAACTCACAGCCTGTTTACAACATAGAAGGGAAAAATTTCCAAACTTACATGATAACTCCATTAGATCTAAACAATGTCCAACTTAGGTTTGGTAGAGTATTGGAGAATAAGTCACTATTTGTTGTTATCCAGGAATATGAGAAAGTGACATCTCTTCTTCAAGAGGAAAATCCTTAAAAACAAACCACCCCTGTACATTATGATGATACTCCAATAAACACAATTCCTGTTATAGAACAACTTTCAATTTCTGTTCAAAATCCGTCTTTTCCTGAAAGATTGAAAATTGACAAAGGGGTAGAAAAATAGACTGTGTTGCCTGATGACGATATGATAGATGAAATGAAGAATGTTTTTATAAAAATTCCTATTACAAGCTATCAAATAAATCCCAATATTTGCAAAGACAATCAGAGAGTTAAGTATTAAAAAATGAGGAAGAAAAAAAAAGGTTAAAAGAATCTAATTAGTTGGGAAAATTGCAGATATCATGATGGGAAAAACAACAATTCAGAAATATCTAGATCCAAGAAGTCCCATTGTGAAAACACACATTAATGGTATTGAGATTCCAAATATATTGATTTATTTAAGAGCAACTATAAATATCATGAGTAAACAAACTATGAATCAATTGAAACTTCCTAATCTTCAATATACACCTACATTATTGCAATTAGCAGATAGATATGTTATCAAACCTGACGGTGTGTTAGATGATGCATTTGTATCCTTAGATTCTTGCGAATATCCTGTCAACTTCATGATATTGACACCCAAGAATAATCTAGGAGGACACCCATTGATTCTAGGTAGACCATGGTTAGCTACAACTAATGCTTTTATAAGTTGTAGATCTGGTGATATGTTTATCTCTCATGGAAGTTTGACAAAGAAATTCACATTATATCCTACTGCAAAAACAACAATAGAAGTATAAAGTGAAGTATGGATAGATGATGATAATGAAAACTTTGATATACGACCAATTTTTGCTACTTCACAAATAGATGAAGAAGGTCAGATTTTAAATTTAATGGAAAATAATGAATCTTCCTCATATTGTGAACGAAATCAAAGTTTTCAAGAACAATGTAATATTGAAGATCTATCATCTCGTCAAATGGCTTTACATTCTATAGAGAAATTTGAAAATTCTTTAATAAAAAAAATTCTAGGGAAAACTTTGAATATTAATGATAATCTGAAAGAATCTCAAAAGAAAGAATTAGTTAAGATGTTACAAGAACATTCCCCTGCTTATGCATGGGAATACACTGATATGAAAGGAGTTGATCCTAACACTTGTATGCATCATATTTATATTGAAGAAAATGCGAGACCAATCTGACAACCCCAGAGGAGGATGAATTCAAACCTAAAGGAAATTATTAAAGAAGAACTACAAAAATTGTTAAATGTGAATTTCATTTATCCAATATTAGACAGTGAGTGGGTTTCAGCATTGGTAATTGTTCCAAAAAAGAATGGAAAATCGAGAGTATGCATTGATTATAGAGAATTGAATAAAGCTACTTTAAAATATAATTTTCCACTTCCTTTTTTAGATCAAGTCCTTGATACATTGACACGGAAAAATTATTTTTCATTCTTGGATGGTTTTAGTGGATATAGCCAAATCTAAGCAGCTTCAGAAGCTCAAGATAAAACAACCTTTACATGTCCATGGGGAACTTATGCTTATAGGGTAATCCTTTTTGGGTTATGCAATGCACCTCAACATTCCAAATAACAGTTTTAGGCATTTTTTTTTATCTAATTCATGGTTGTGTGGAAGTTTACATGGATGATTTTACTATCTATGGAAACTCTTTTGAAGAAGCTCTTTAAAATTTGGAAAAAGTTCTCATTAGGTGTAAAGAAGCAAATCTCTCATTAAGCCAAGAAAAATGTTTTATGATGTTCGCTGAGGGAATTGTTCCATATTTCAGGAAATGGAATCCAAGGGGATGCATCTAAGGTGGAAGTCATTTCTAAATTATCAGTTCCTACTTGTCAAAGGCATGTTAGAAGTTTTCTTGGTTTTGCCGACGATTATAGAATATTTATAGAAAACTTTACGAAGATAGTCTCTCCACTTTTCAAATTGCTTACAAAAGATTGCGAATTCATCTAGAATTCTGACTGCCATAAAGTCTTTGAAACATTGAAAGAAAATATTTTTGAAGCACCCATTTTAAGAGGACCAAATTGGAAACTACCTTTTCACATTTCGACTGATGCCTCAGATACAACTTTAGGAGCTGTATCTGGACAAAAATATTTAACTCCTTATGCCATTTACTATACAAGCAAAAATATGACCCCTGCAAAGTTGAATCACACTGTAACAAAAAATGAGTTTTTAGTTGTTGTACATGCCATCAATAAATTCAGACATTATATCACTGGTTATGAAACTTTCATTCACATAGATCATTCTGCAATTAGATATTTAATGAATAGATCAATTACTAATGGCATAATTACAAGATGGTTATTGTTATTACAAGAATTCAATATTACTATTTTAGATAGACCTGGAAAGGAAAACACAGTGGCTGATTTTCTATCTAAAATCCAAAATGATAATAAAGATGCTCTTATAAAAGATAATTTTCCCGATGAATATTTTTTTGCAGTATTTATTAAATCTCCTTGATTTGCAAATATTGCTAACTATTTGGCCACAGAGAAGTTACCTTCGTATTTGTCTCTCTGGAAAAAAAGAAGGTTATTCAAACTAGTGCATTTTATTCATGGAGAAATGAAAAATTGTACAAAACAGGACCTGACTTGATAATTTGAAGATGTGTTAGACAGAAGGAAGTACCAAAGATTTTAAAAGCTTGTCATGATGAAGGAGAACATTTCGCTGATAAAAGAACCGCCTATAAAGTCCTTCTCTTAGGATACTATTAGTATTCTCCTTTTGAGGATGCCAAAGAATATTTTAAGAGATGTGACAATTGTTAAATAATGAGAAAGTTTGTTTCTTTAGATGAAATGCCTATACAACCCTAGATACTTATTAAATCTTTTGAGAAATGGGCTTTGGATTTTGTTGGTCCAATCAATCCACCATCAAGACAACAAAGGTACATTTTTGTTTGTACAAATTATGTCACAAAATGGGTAGAAGCTAAAGTACTTCCTTTTGCTACTGAAAATGGTGTAGTTTCATTTCTTTTTGAGGATATTTTCACTCATTTTGGTGTTCCAAGGGAAATTGTGACAGATCAAGGTACTCAATTTACATCCAAGTTGGTACAGAAGATAATGGAGGAATACCAAATCAAACATCGGAAGTTTACTCCATATCATCCACAAGAAAATGAACAAGTTGAATCTACCAATAAAGTAATTGAAGCAATTCTTACTAAGATTGTGCATCTGCATAGAAGGGATTGGGTAGAAACTCTTCCAGAAGCTTTCTGAGCATATCGTACCACATGGAAAAACACAACAAGACACACTCCTTATGAACTTGTTTATGGAAAGCAAGTCTTGTTTCCTATTGAGTTCCAGATAAAGACTTTTAAAACAACAGTCAAATTGGGTCTTGATCTATCAAAAGCCCAAAGACAAAGAATGGAGCAATTGAATGAACTTGATGAGATACGACAATATGCTATTTATAGAACCAATATAGTCCAACAACAAAGATCCAAGTGACATGATAAGTTTATTAAAAAAAAATTAGCTTGGTGATTGGGCATTTCTTTTTGATTCAATGTTTAAATATTTTCAAAGAAAATTTCAAACTCATTGGCTTGGTCCTTATGAAATTGACACTGTCTTTGATATCGGAGCAGTCAGAATCAGAAACATTTATAAAGAAAAAATAATTTTCCTTGTAAATGGTCATAGATTACAAATATATCATAAACCATTAACAAAAAAAGTGTTCATAAGAAATCTGCAAGATAATCTTGATTTGAAGTTGGTCAAGGAAGATTCTTCTTCCTCTCCAACTTAACTTTCTACTTTCTTTTTCAAACAATAATAATAATAATAATGAAAATATTTTTTTTGTATAAACATGAAAACCAACATGCGTGGCATGTTTATACAAAAAATCTAAGTTGAAAACCAAATATTCTTGGCAACATAGATTTTCTTTTTAATTCCCTATTCTTGTCCCATTTCTTTTTATTCCTCTTTTGAAAGTAAGACAACTACAAAATTGTTAATAATCTGCAGCGCTAATGGAATTTTGCAACTGACTTGATAGATTGCAACTAGAGTAAATGAAGATCATGGAAAAAACAAATTGAATGAAGATCACAACTAAAGCAACTTGAGTACAACCTATGAAAGGACAAATCCAAAAATTAGTAAGGCAAGATAGAAGGTATGCAAATATTAGTTACATAATAAAGGGAAAAACATTGAATTATGAAATTAAATAAATGAATGACTGTTGCTACCTCTATTTTGCATAATGATTACCCTCATTACGACATGACTTTGATTCTAACCAAAATATCTATATCTTGTCAAAAGGATATGAATCCGATATAAAACCTTCTTATCATTCAAACTTACTCCCTTCCTTCTGTATACCATCCCACTTCCTTCGCATAACAACATAGTTCCTTGCATCATATCCATTCCACTCGGCCCTGTTTCATTGCCAAAAATGCCTCACCTATAACCCGAATTCCGTCTCTTTGATCTACTCCATAACTAAATTCCTTCCATAACCGTGTAAAAAAAGAGCAATTAGGGACTGAGACTTCTTCAATATGGGAGTCATTGTACGCTTAGAACTGAATGGGGCTAAATTTCTTGAAGGATACCCACAGGTAAAACAACAGTTGCAACAAACACAGTGGTTAGGATTTGTTGAAGAAATTAATTGGTATGAAAAAGAAGTTACGAAATCATTGGCTAAGGCATATGATGGTATATAAACGGAGATTAGAGACATTAAATTGGTTCTAACAGAGTCATTCGTAGCAGAAGCTACCAGATTACTGATAATTGGGGAAAGTTGGTTCAAGAATCAAAAGATTAAGGAGAAACAAGAGAATTGGGGAAAGCTGATTCAAGAATTAGAATATTAAGGAGAAACAATGGGAAGTCTTCCTTAAAACTCCAAGTATGGATACCTCTATCTTTAAGAAGGGAATCCCAATCACAACCTTAAAGACTAAATGGAGAAATTTGTTATTAATTATTCAAAAATTCATAACTTGTGAAGGTAGGTTTGGAAACATGTTATTTTACCATGTTCGTCCGATGATGAATTTTCTTGATCGTAATGAAATCAACCTACCATACTTCCTACTTCGTAGTTTGAGAAAAAATGTTGGAAACATTAAGAGGAAAATACAGTCCATAGATAATGCCTTGTACCATCATGGGTTAGTGAAAATTTTAATTTAAGCCCATCTAAAAAGTAAAGAGGATAACTAGGAAGATTTTTTAATTAGAAATCATTTCAAAGAAGTTGAACAAGAAGAGCCTAGTAATAAAACCAGAACGAGTAGAAGAAAGTTGCCCTCAAACCCTAAGGAAAACTCACCTGCACAAGAAACACAACAAGATCAATATTCTGATGATGAAACCCTTCTTGTAAGTGTGTTGGAAACTCTTAAGCGGAAAAATGTTAGAAGAAAGATAGCCAACAATAAAGGGTGATGCAGGAGCATCCAGCTCACAGTGACGAGACATAAAGACTCCAACCAGGTTCACAAGCGAGGAACTGAACTGTTAAGTTCTGTTGGGAATAATTTTTCTTTTTACTTTATTTTACAAGTCAGCAACAGTTATATGTCTTTACTTTTCTAGTTTAGGATTATTGTAGTTTCGTTATTGATTAAAAGGTAGTTTCTGTAATTAGGAAAAATAACCTTAACTGTCCTACAGGTCTTGTAATGTCCAAATGACTATAGTTACGGATAGGAACAGAGGTTATGTAACTGTCTTTGTAACAGAAAGAAACAAACTGCAAGCCTTAACTGAAGACAGAGGCTAAGCCAAAAATACATGTAAGGGACAAGCTTAAGTTGAGAAGAGAATAAGTTAAGTAAATTTACTAACAGAATTGTCAAGCATTCAAAATCAGAGAAGTACTATCCATCAATATTATCTTCTAAGTTATTTATTGATCTCTCATTCATATTAACAGAACTTTACATTATTGTAAACTAAGCATATTGTCATGGCTACTGTACAAGTACGAATTACAGTTGAAATTAAATTATTGACAAACAAAGAAGATCTTAAGTAGATTCCAGGTCACCAAACAAGCAATCACGCTTGCATACAAGCGCATAGAAATACAGTTAAGGAAGAGCGGGTACGCACAGCCACTAAAGACAAGCAAACGAATTGAAAGACAAGCAAACGAATTGAATGCCCAGCAACGTAACCAAACCACAACCGAAGGAGTTACAGGTACCAAATATCATAACTTTCTTTCATAAAAATGATTTTCATTTATATTTTTCAGAAATAGTAATTTATAGCCAGAACCGAAAGGGCTGAGTTCCCTCATACATTACAGAGACTGATACAGTCACGGCAAGGGCAAAATTCACTCAGAAATCACAACCATACAGTCAAGCATAAAACCCTAGTTAGGCTTTGAACACAGATTTGTAACAGGGTTACGTTGAAGCCGCATTCCAATACAGAGAACTCATCTCAGAATGACAACGGCGAACATGAACTACATAATAACCAAACAGTAAACTAACGGACGAGCCGTCCTCCGAACAGTGACTTCTATGTAACAGAACAGTACAAGATACAGGCCTACCCACATATACGCAACCAAACTTTCTTGGATACAGAGACCTGTACCATCCAGGCCACCTGAGAGGACCTGCAAGAGACAAGCGAGAGTGAGCTTGAATCATAGTAAAGCTCGGAGGGACGAAACCTTCAGAAAACCAACATTACAGAATTAAAAGAACGAGAGAGAGGAAACCCTCACCTGGAGAACGCATGAGGAGGAGCCACATTTTCAAAACAAAGGACGCCATAGAGAACTGAAGACCAGAGGAGCAGTTTGGGGTTAGACCCAGAACGAGGAACGCGTAAAAATTGAATCAAGGAGTGACAATTTACCTGTAGCAGAGGCTGACGGTGCTTTCCCATTATTCCTGTGCTTGCAGCCACAGACAAGGCAGCGTTACCAGAAAGATAATAAACCCAGGAACCACTACCACAGCCAAATTCCGAAATAATGGACCAGAAGACCAACATCATATGGAGAAACGGGATAGCGAAAGCTAAATGCCAGAACTGAATGATTAAATTCGAAACCATTCATTTCATGAACAACCATCGTTACAGTGACCACTACAAGCACGCAGACCTCAACATTTTTTTTTATCAAAAACAGAGCAACAGAGCGGAAGAGCAACTTACCAGAGAGTGAACACGAAAGCCGAGCGAGAAAACCCCAGAACCGAACAGCATCGTTACAAAAAGGCGAACAAATAACCAAATACGCAGTGAAGGCCTCAACCAACAACCAGAGCCAGCTCAA
>APFE031150819.1:0-15425 GCA_000404065.3 Pinus taeda
CATTTTCTCCCTCTAATTCCGTTACTATGTACTTCTGGTGTAACTCTCGTTCAACCTTTATTTGATTTGGTTTACCGTTGTAGGGTAACCACATGTGCGACCAGTCGGTTGCGAAGTATCCATGGAGTTTTTCGGACCAATATCTGCTAAGAATTAGGCCATAGAATTCTGGGATATCAGCCACTAGAATGTCAATAACCTGACATATCTTCGGGTTGGATGACAATTTTATGGTTACTTGATTAAGTTCACCAATCACTTCGACTTGAGATCGATCAAGTTGAACTATGCGCACTGCAGATTTTTGTGGTTGAACATTTAACTTGGCACATATTGATCTGGGTAAAATATTCGATGAAGCATCGGAATCTACCAAACAATTGTGCACATTTTTGTTGAAAATTTCATAAGTGAGAAGAAACGGGGGAGTGTGAGATCTTGATCTTCCTCCAATCAAGGCGATGTCGTTTGGATCAATCTTATTGATCGCGCTAGTTGGAGGTCCTCCCATGTTGTGGGAAGCTTGAGAGAGTACAGCGGTAGGCAAAGATGCAATAGGCATGACATGTAATTCTTTCATCATTATCTTATGTTGATGTTTCAATTTGCTCAATTCGTAAAGGGTAATATTAGCCCTAGTCTTTTTCATGTCATCAATAATATTATACTCCATTTCATCCGACACTATCAGTGTTTTTGATGGAGTTGTTTGATCTGCTTGGACTGGGCTAGATTGAGTCGCTTTAGTGGTCGTTTTCTTTGTTGCGACTTTATCTTTTGTTGCAGGACTTGCGCTCTTTTGCTTAGAGGTAGTTTGGGGAGGATCAAGCTGATTTTTGCTTCATGTGCTAACTGGAAATACTTCTTGATCTTCTTCTTGTGGGAGGATGAAATCCCACATTCCTTGTAATTCTACAACTTCTTCATCATCAGTCTGCCCTTCAATGGCACTTTCTTCTTCTTCCTCTTCCTCGGATTCAGCATTTGAAATGGCATTGGGTGGTTTTGCATCCGTTGAAGGACCTCTTTTAAAAGCTCTGTAGGGATTTTTTGAAGAAGTTTCTGCTACTTGTTTTTTTATGTCAACCATCTCATTAGACATGGTCTTTAAAACTTTCTGCAATCCTTCCAAATCAAAAGGGTCTTTTTCTTGTTTCTTTTTGGAGTCTTCTTTGAAGGTGACTTTTTTAGATTTGCGTTCCTCTATCGCGGATCTCTTTTCCAGGGCTATTATGCGTTTCTCTACTGCTATCGCCTCTGTCATGTTTTCAACTAAGGTTGTTTTATTTGCTCTATCCACGAAGATTGTTGTGTTTGATGGTAAAGCAGTAATATACCATTCACATCGTACTTCTTCACTGGGTTGGGAAGCAGTGGGAATTTTGTTGAGAATTTTATTGAACTGTAAATTGAAATCTTTGAGAGGATTTTTAGCTTCGGCTTTAAGATTGGATAGGTCATTGATTAACGTTGCCGTTGATCTGTCATCACCAAACTTGGTAAGGAATTGATTCTAGAAGATATCCCAACTTGTGATAGACCCGGAGGGTAGTGAAAAGTACCATGACCCGGCTATCCCTTGCAGTGTATAGGGAAAAAGATGAACAAAAACGTCTTCATTAGTAACTCCGTTGAGATTGATAGAAAGCATGAATTTGTTTATGTGTTCTTCTGCTAGCATGCCTGCTTCTGGATTGAATTTGGGCAGCCATTTCTCAGGATGTGCCGGTATTTGACTCAAGGGCGCAGGCATTAAAACTACTCCAGGGTTGTTCCATGGAGACTGGGCCATCGTTGAGCTGCTAGTAGAGGAAAGTGCAAAAGATGATCCCTGTGGTTGGGAAGATGAGGATACTATGATCGTAGATGATTGAAGAGGGGTTGTGGGAGTTTCGGTAGTCGGATGGATGATGATTTGGAATGGAGGTGTGGGTGGTTGACTTTGCGGTGGGGTAGTTGAAATGGATGATGTAGACGAAAGAGTCTCACTGTCAGACTCTTGCGTTAATTTCCTCGCTCTTTTCCTGGTGGGAAGAGGCAACTCAGTTGGATGAATGCCAAATTTTTCACTCTTTAACCTGGTTAGGGGTTGAGCAGGATTGTGCTGCGAAGTCACACTGCTTTGAGATTTATTAGACCTCTGAGGAGAAACGAAAAATCCCTGAAGTTTGTGAATTAGAGATTCAACTTCAGGAGGTTCAATGGTAGATTGGTCTGAAATATAAGGGTGTGTAGTAGCGGTTGATACTCGAGCGACTTCTAAATCTGGATTTAAACGTACTAGGGAAGTCGGGGGAGATGATGAGGGCGATTTACTCTCAAAATGGTATTTAGATTTTGATTTCGGTGCCATTTATAGTTCAGGCCCTCCTTCTAGCGCCAAATATGTTGAAGCCCTAAAAATCGGGTCGACAACAAGGGGGATACCCGCCCTGTCCGGACCTTGGTTGGTATCTCCTTATCTGTTTGGTATAGCAGGTCCAACTGGGGATAATGGGACCAGTTTCCCAATCTAAGGGTGTGTGTGTGTGTAGAATCGGATGTTGCTGATCTAAAAGTTCCTATCTAAACTACTTTAATCTAACTCTATACTATTGTAATCTAATGAAAACATCACATCTAATCTATGCTAACCCAGGATGTAATTCTTCTATTATGCGATCTAAAGAGATTTCAAATAATAACTGGTAATAAAGATCATTCAGTGATTATAAGAATGGAAATCAATTAAGATGAACCACTTTGCATAAAAAGTTAGGCAAAACAGTTGTGAACAACATATCGCATAATAAGTTATTCACACATTTAAACATAAATAAATGGCTCCACCGTACAAAAGTGCCAAATGGTAACACAAACATTCATGTAATAACATGTAAGCAACTAAAAACTGTATATTGCTTTAAGAATATAAGCAGAAATGGTCAAGAGATAAAAGTACCATTTATGACTGGTCCTACTCATAAGCTTCAAACAACAATGACTTATCTCTCCTTATTATAATATCTACTAAGAGTACAGAAGTGCAACATCAGTAGCAGATATCAAATGCAAACATTAATAAACCTTGATCCTTTCATTCATCAAAACCTCCTATGAGGTGCAGAAATACATGTTCCGAGGATAAGTTTTTGACAAATTTCTGGACCCTCCTCTGAATGCATGAGAAGGGTTTAAATACTACTAGCTAAATCTAATAATAGTTTCCTTACAAAAAATGAGGATGCGGTTTTCAAATGACCGCACTTTTTCTAATGTAATAAGCAAAAATAAGATTAAAAGCAAACTATTTTTGTATCTGGTCTTTAAAGCTGCATGTATTCAACATTTGTTTAAGGAGAGTCGGTCGGTTAAATTCTGCTTTGAGCTGGGCTGAGAAAATGGAATCGATGAGTGCTGGCACCACCTTTTGAGATGCGTTTATGATACATTTCACGGTCATCCACTGACTATGCGGTTTTACCAAATATGTCCAATAACATTCCCAATTTAATCTTTTTAGTGCTTGGACTCCTTTTTCCTTTTCTTGTGCTTTCTGCTTCCAATCCTCCTCTAATTTTGGTTTGTTTGGTAAATATCCCAAAGTGGTTTTAGCGATTAAATTTTCTCTGTGCAAATTTTCATTTGTACAGTCAATGAGAATTCCTGCTGTCATAGTTGCTATTCCTGCCACTTTTTCTACTTCTTTGATTTGATCATACCACTTATTAAAGAGAAACTCTTTATGATTCTCGTTTATCCTGGGTGCGCCTGCCTATTTTCCTTCATCTCCATCCTGCCAAGCCAGATAATCAGTCACCTATTTGTCAGCGAGATCGTAGTCACTTCGTAATTTGACGACTAGATTAGTGATCTTATCGCTCATCTCACAATAGTAACTCCATTGTGATATCTTTTTTCCCAACACTTCTTGTTGTTGCAATAGTTGTTCCTTCAATGCAATAGATTCTGAAATAAACTCTGTAAGCTTAGGCCCATCTTTATGCATCTCTTGTAAACTTTGCAATTGTTTTCCTTTCTCATCCAGACTTCTTTGATAACCTGTTTCCATTTGCTGGAAATCATCCTGCAACTTTTCAAGCTGTTTGTGTGCCTCATTATCAACATTGGCCTGTTGCAATTGTTGTTGCAGTAACTGTATTTGATCTTCTTGTTAACAATCGTTGTACTTCTGATACTTTGTCAATAGTCGCAGAAGCATATGCTCCTGCGATCTGCGACAATTTAGTGAGATTTTCAGTTGGATTACTGTTGGGGTCTTTCCATAAGATGTCCAATTGCTCAGCGTCTTGATGCAGTGTATTTTCCAACTTTCTTTTCTTTCTCTGTCTCCTTACTACTGCCTTATGTTGAGGACTATAAAATATGTCTAGAGGAGGAATTTATTCTATATTAAGTACAAGCTCTGAAGATGGAGTGATAGGAGCATGTTCTTTTTCCGAGATATTGTTGACCATGATTGGGATTACTCCTCCTGCAATCTGAGTATTGCTTGTAGGTGTTTTTGGGATCTGCCCTTCAAGATTGATCATTTCATTGAAGGTTTCCCATTCCTTATCCAGCTCGATTATGACAGGTGGCATTTTGGTAATGAGAGAGGGAGGATCTTTTTGCGAGCAGGTAATAACTTGTTGTTGCGGAATTTCCATTGACTGAGCCATGTCTTTAGCTGCCTCTTCACTCTTATTTTGGTCGTTCCCAGACCTTTTATAATGTCCAGATACTTCTTGCGCAGATTTAGATTTAGATCTAGAACTGCTTGAATTTCCACTGAGGCTAATGCTTGGAGTTGGCTCTCTAGCAGGTAATCGCAGCTTTTCTAAAGGAATAGTGGCCAATCTTCTTTCCTTGTATACCTTGAAATTTTGAAAGTCTTCTGGAGATAATTGTGATTAAGCTTCCCGCAAAATTTCTTGAAGCGAGTCTTTATTTTGGAATAAGTCATCAAATAAATCCTTCTTTCCAAATAATACTTTCACCTTGACTGTAGTTGTGAAATTCTGAGCAATTTAATTTAGGTCAAATGATCTTGCTGGGATTTTAAATAACTGCAGACATGTTATATTTTGGATTTTTGTAAACGCATGACCTACATCAAACAGTGAAAAGGCCCCACAAACCACAGGAAACTATGGCCATATGGCCTTCTTCTTTTCCTTCAAATCCTTTGTTAGGCCACCTTCTGAACAGGTTTGATATGCAATTTCTCGAGCCAGAAGTTTATCGGGGATATACAAAGGTAAAACATGGGGGGGGGGGACAGTGCTTCCAAATACTCTAACATAGGTGAATAATTCCTCCCCGAACCATCTTGCGATGGGGATGATATCTATCTGTGCCTCAGGTGAGCACCTCGGGGGGTATTTATTATATAACATTCTATATAATGGTAAAACAAGCCCGTGACAAATTTGGTAGAAATGGGGAATGAACTGGGAGTCCCATAATATCTTATGATAAACATGGATGGGTAATGGGTCCTGAGTTTTCCATTCCCAACCCATAATAGGAAATTTAGAAACATAACAAATTGAATCCATAACATATGCGGATAGGTAAAAAGGAGGATAGACCTTTTGAGACATGGATCTTTTAGACCAGTAACTCAGAATAGCCTCGACTAGGTTATTAGAAAAGATCTTGGCCCAATCTACAATTATGGCATTTGTGGCAACATCTATTAACGGTAACCATTTAGGTGAAAACTTATTGATATCTGGCTTCCCAAATAATCTATAGAGCATGGCCGCAGCAAAACAATATGGGAAGGTGAGGGAACCAGTGCTGTACATACCATTTTTGTCTTTCTTGAGCGGTTCATCTTTTCTGGACCAATCCTTGGTGGTCTCTGATAGGTTCGGGTTCTTTGCCATGAATTTTTCAACGAATTGCGTATTGTAAGCTGCCTGAGGCTCAGGAAGATGATACATGAGCTTTAAATCTTGTGCAGCGAATGATCCGATGAGCCCTTGTCCTTGAATCTTGAACTGTTTGTCTTCCATTTCCGCATTATCAAGTATCCACTTGATCATGTCCGTATATGGGAGAATTTTGGGCCTGGCTGCTATCCTATGTAGGAATGAGCATGCTAAATCTTCTAGAGATGCTTCGGAAGAACCTTGTGAGTCTGAGCCAGCGGTAACATTCATTATTCTGGGGTTTTCTTCTTCAAGCAGTCTCTACATGCCCTCCCATTTTGTTATCCCTGCGTCTCTGTTGCAAGCCGTGTCTTTATATAAAGGTGCCATTCCTTTCATCTCGGAGCTCTGAGATTTGTTCTTCTTTCCCATTTCTTCTTGCGTATTGCCTTGTATAGTCCTTCGTTCTCTGTCCCTGTGGCTCACAAGTGAAATGGAAATGACTGATCAAGAAAGGAGATGGGAAAGTTTTAAATGCAACAGATACATCAAATATGTCACTGTCATGCAGAAAGAGTTAATCTTGCGGACAAAACCAACCTCCCTAGAAGCCTAAGACTTTCTAGTGACAAACAAGACAATTAAGAGAAATCCTTCTCTAAACATGCATTTATCACACGAGAAACCAAGTTTTTTAGATCCTACCTGTAGTCCAACGCTGTTGTAGTAGTCTAGCCTCGTTGATTCGAATGAGCTCCTCCTTCACTTCGAAACCTGCATTCACTAACAATCAAACGATTACATAGCACCTGAATATCTCATAAAATAAAACATATTCAACATATAGACCATGGAGTATATGAAACAACTCATTAATAACAAATTGTTGAGAAGAATGGACTTATTTGTATTAATAGGAAACAAAAGAAACCATTACAACCTGAGCCTTGGTGTTGTGCAAGTTCCTCCCAGGGTCCAACAAGAGTTTTCCTCTACTTGACAAGCTCACCCACTTCCAAATGAAACAAGAAAGGATGGTAATCTCTCCTCACAAGCTTCTACAAGGAAGTCCTAATTCCAGCAGCATCTACCTTTGGAATGTTAAGCTTTCAATCTCCCCTCCTCTGGCCCAATGCCTGTATTTATAGTGTTCTAGAGGAAGTTATTCAGGTCCAACATCAATGGGATACTCCCTCTTTTGGATGGGGTAGCTCCTCTCTTGATGGGATAAGTTCCTCTATCATAGGGATGCATGAACCATCTGAAGGCGCTCAATACACGTCAAACACTCTTCTAGAAAGCTCTAAAAGTGACCACAAGTAACTTTTTTAAGATGAAACTCGCGCCTTTTGACCTTTACAGGAGTACGCACCCATCACTTGACTTACAGAGCGTACGAGTACGTAGGAACAATGAGCTTGGGATGCGTACACGCAGGCAAGGTAGAGAGAACCCCCAGAGATAAACATGTTTTTTAATGACTTTCTCTCTTTCTTGAAGTTTGACATGGAGAGCAGAGGTATAAGGCTTGACAAGGAGGATAGTATGACTGTTGATGGAGCCATACAAACTACAGATAGTCATGGTGAGAAATTTTAGTGTAACACCATCTCCATGGATTACATGTCGTGCCTTCCTTCTACTAAGCATGGAAACGACTGTATTTTTGTGGTCATTGACAGATTCTTAAAGATGGCCATTATGATTGCCTGCAAGAAGAATATCACAACGGAAGCCACTACTAAACTCATGTTTGAAAAAGTGTGGGTACACTTTTGGATCCCACAGTTTATCATCTCAGATCAGGATAGCAGGTTCCTTAGTACATTTTGGTTTAGTCTCTAGTTGATGCTGGACACCAAGCTCACTAAGTCCACAACTTTCCACCCCTAAACTGATATCCAGATGGAGGTCATCAACAGTATGGTCGTACACATTCTGAATGTGTACAACTCAAAGAATCTAGGCACATGCGATGAGAGCCTCCCCTATGTCCAACATAGCTATAACTGAGCTCTCCACAACTTGAATGGCCAAAGCCCTTTTTAGGTGGGCTTAGGATTCGATCCACTATGTCCCATTGATGTGGCCTTGCCATTTGCATCTACTCAGGTAGATTCAGCCAATGTCTAGTCCAAAATTGATAAGGCAAACAACTTCATTAAGCACATCCAACATATCCGCTAGCAGGTCCATGACATTCTAGAGAAATCAAATGCCAAGTACAAGCGGAGACATGATCAACATCGGGTGCAACACAAGTTTTAGGTGGGCGACAAAGTTTGGTTACATTTGCAAAAGGAACGCCTTATGAGAGCCTATCAGAAACTCAGACCACTCTAATATGGTCCTTAAACCACTACTAGGGATGTGGGAGAAAATGCATTTGAGCTCAACATTCCCCCATTCCTTGGACTACACCTAGTGTTCAATGTGGACAGCCTTCGACCATACTTCCCACCATTTCTAGACACATCAAACATTGCAGAACATATCACACCTAGAGAGTTAAATCCAGATTACATGACACAAACCACAACTAGTCAAATCATGGACATGCATATCAAGCACACTCGCCAGCAGAAGATCCAGCTGTATCGAGTTGTCAAAGTAGGCCAACTCCTCCACTAGGGAAAGTCGATCACAAGGGACCAAGTTCAGCAAAAGTTTCCTCATCTCATGGAGGAAATCAACGCAATGGGGACCATTGCTTCCTAAGGGGGGAGGAATGATCCAAGTGTATATTGGTGGCCACTAGCCAATTTCACTTGGACCCCCACCATTGTTTCTTTCAAATTTCACTTTCCTTAATTGTAGCACAGTTTACAATTTTTAATAGTTTTTTGGGTCCTAAACTTTCGGAGTTGTTTTGAGGCCCTAAACGATGTTTTTTTGGCAATCTACGGCCAACAATATTTTTGGCAATATACCCCTAGACATTCTTGGGAATCCATCTCCCTGGATTATATGTTGCGACTTCCTTCTACTAATCATGGAAACGACTATGTTTTTGTGGTCGTCGATAAATTCTCGAAGATGGACATTATGGCTGCCTGCAAGAAGAATATCATAGTGGAAGCCACTACTAAACTCTTCTTTGAATGAGTGTGGGTACACTTTGGGATCCCACAATCTATCATCTCATATTAGGACAACTGGTTCCTTAGTACATTTTGTTCCAGTCTCTCATCGATGCTAGACACCAAGCTTACTAATTCCACAACTTTCCATCCCGAAACTGATGGCCAGACAGAGGTCATCAACATGATGATCGCACACATTTTGTGCATATATAACTCAAAGCATGCATGCACATGGGATGAGAGCCTCCCCTATGTTCTAGACAGCTATAACTAGGCTCTCCATAGCTCGAATGGCCGGAACCCTGTTCAAGTGGGTTTGGGATTCCAGAAACTATGTCCCATTAATGTGGCCACACCATTTGTAGCTACTCAAGAAGATTCAACTCATGTGCAGTCTGAAATTGATAAGGTAAATAGCTTCATTTAGCACATCCAACATATCCTCCAGGAGGTCCATGAAATTCTGAAGAAATCAAATGCTAAGTAGAAGCAATGACATGATCAACATTGGGTGCCACACAAGTTTCAGGTGGGTGACAAAGTTTGTTTGCATTTGCAAAAGGAACGGCTTATTGAGCCTATCGAAAACTTATACCACTTTGATATGGTCCTTACACCATTACCAAGGATGTGGGAGACAATGCATTTGAGGTCAACATTCCCCCATATCTTGGTCTACACCTAGTGTTCATGTGGACCACCTTCGACCTTAGTCCCCACCATTGCTAGACACATCAAACATTTCATAACAACTCACACCTACAGAGTTAAATCCAGATTGCATGCAATTAGAGACAAATGATCGGATCATGGATATGCAAATCAAGCACATTCGCTAGCAAAAGATCCAACTGTATTGAGTTGTCAAAGCAGCACAACTCCTTCACCAGGGCAAGTGGCTCAGAGGGGACTGAGATCATCAAAAGTTTCTTCATCTCATGGAGGAAGTCAATGCAATGGGGAACATTACTTCCTAAGGGGGGTGAAATTATCCATGTGGATATTGGTGGCCACCTGCCAATTCCAATTAGACCCCCACCATTGTTTCTTTCATTTTTTCAGTTTCCTTAATTGTAGCACAATTCACTATTTTTAGCAGTTTTTTGCGTACTAAACTTCCGGTGTGATTTTGAGGCCCTTAACAATGTGTTTTGAAAATCTACCCCTAGTCGACCTTGGGAATCCATCTCCATAGATTACATGTCGGTCCTTCCTTCTACTAAGCATGGAAATGACTATGTTTTTGTCGTCGTCGACAGATTCTCAGAGATGGCCATTATGGCTACCTGCAAGAAGAATATCACAGAGAAAGCCACTGCTAAACCTTTCTTCGAACGAGTGTGGGTACACTTTGGGACTCCATGGTTTGTCATCTCAAATTGGGATAGCAGGTTCCTCAACACATTTTGGTCCAGTCTCTGGTTGATGTTGGACACCAAGCTCACTAAGTCCACAAGTTTCCATCCCCAAACTAATGGCTAGATAGAGGTCATCAACAGGGTGATTGTACACATTCTAAACATGTACAACTCAAAGCATCCATGCACATGGGATGAGATCCTCCCCTATGTCCAGCATAGCTATAACCAGGCTCTCCACAACTTGAATGGACACAATCCTTTTCAGGTGGGCTTGGGATTCCAACCACTATGTCACATTGATGTGGTCATGCCATTTGTAGCTACTCAAGCAGATTCAGCTCATGTCCAGTCTGAAACTGATAAGGCAAAAAACTTCATTGAGCACATCCAACATATCCACCAGTAGGTCCATGACATTTTGGAGAAATCAAATGCCAAGTAAAAACAGCGACATGATCAACATCGGGTGCCACACAAGTTCCAGGTGGGCAACAAAGTCTAGTTTCATTTGAAAAAGGAATGCCTTATCGGAGCCTATCAGAAAATCAGACCACTCAGATATGGTCCTTACTCCACTACCAAGGATGTGGGAGACAATGCATTAGAGCTGAACAAATCCCTATTCCTTAGACTACACCTAGTGTTCAATGTGGATCGCCTTCGACGATACTTCCCAACATTGCTAGACACATCAGACGTTGCAGAACAAATCAAATCTATAGAATTAAATCCAGATTGCATGGAACAAGACCCAACTGATCAAATCATGGAAACGAAGATAAACCACACTCGCTAGCAAAGATCCAACTGTATTGAGTTGTTAGAGTAGGCCAACTCCTTCACCTGGGAAAGTGGCTCACCAGGGACCAAGATGAACAGAAGTTTCATGATGTCATGGAGGAATTCAACACAACAGGGACCATTTATTCCTAAGGGGGGAAGAATGCTCCAGGTGGATATAGGTGGCCACCTGCCAATTCCACTTGAATGACTACCATCATTACTTTTAGTTTTTTTGTTTCCTCAATTGCGACACATTTTACTATTTTTAGCAGTTTTTAGGTCCTAAATTTCCGGAGCCATTTTGAGGCCCTAAACAATGTTTTTTTGGCAATATATTGCCAACGACTATTTTGCAAATCTACCCCTAGTCGACCTTGGGAATTCATCTCAATGTATTACATGTCAGGCCTTCCTTCTACTAAGCATGGCAACGACTGTTTTTTTGTGGTCGTCGACAGATTCTCGAAGATGGCCATTATGGTTGCCTACAAGAAGAATATCATAGCGGAAGCCACTGCTAAAATCTTCTTTGAATGTGTGTGGGTACACTTTGGGATCCACAATCTGTCATCTCAGATAGGGACAACAAGTTCCTTAGTACATTTTTTTCTAGTTCTAGTTGATGCTGGACACCAAGCTCAGTAAGTCCACAACTTCCCATCCCCAAACTGATGGCAAGACAGAGGTCATCAACATGATGATCATACACATTCTACGAATGTACAACTCAAAATATCCACGCACTCGAATGAGAGCCTCCCCTATGTCCAACACAAATATAACTAGGCTCTCCATAGCTCGAATGGCCACAAACCTTTTCAGGTGGGCTTGGGATTCTGGCCACTATGTCCCATTTATGTGGCCATGCCATTTGTAGCTACTCATGAAATTTTGGCTCATGTCCAGTTTGAAATCGATAAAGCAAACAACTTCATTGAGCACATCCAACATATCTGCGAGTAGGTCCACGAAATTCTGGTAGAATCAAATGCCAAGTACAAGCAGTGACATGATCAACATCATGTGCCACATGAGGTTCAAGTGGGTGACAAAGTCTGGTTGCATTTGCAAAAGGAACACCTTAAGGGAGCCTATTGGAAACTCAGACCACTCTGATATGGTCCTTACACCATTACCAAGGATGTGGTAGACAATGCACTTGAGCTCAACATTCGCCCATTCCTTGGCCTACACCTAGTGTTCAATGTGGATTGCCTTCGACCATTCTTCCCACCATTGCTAGACACATGAGACATTGTAGAACAACTCACACCTATAGAGTTAAATCCAGATTATATGGAACAAGCCCCAACTGATCGGATCATCAACACGCAGATCAAGCACACCCACTAGTAGAAGATCCAATTGTATCAAGTTGTCAAAGTAGGCCAACTCCTTCACCAAGGCAAGTGGCTGACCAGGGACCAAGATTAGCAGGAGTTTCCTAATCTCGTGGAGAAACTCAATGCAATGGGGACCATTTCTTCCTAAGGAGGGAGGAATGATCCAGGTGGATATTGGTGGCTACCTACCAATTCTACTTGGACCCCAACCATTGTTTATTTTAGTTTTTCAGTTTCCTTAATTGTAGCACAACTTATTATTTTTAGCTGTTTTTTAGGTCCTAAACTTTCGGAGCCATTTTGAGGCGCTAAACAACGTTTTTTTGGCATATACTGGAAATGATTTTTTGGGCAATGTTTCCCTAGTCGACCTTGGGAATCCATATCGATGGATTATATGTCAATCATTCCTTCTACTAAGCATGGCAAAGACTATGTTTTATTGGTCATTTATAGATTCTCGAAGATGGCCATTCTGGATGCCTCTAAGAAGAATATCACATCGGAACCCACTACTAAACTCTTCTTTGAATGAGTGTGGGTACACTTTGGGATCCCATAGTCTATCATCTCAAATCAAGATAGCAGGTTCCTTAGTACATTTTCCTACAATCTCTGAAGGATGCTGGACACCAAGCTCACTAAGTCCATAGCTTTCCATCCCCAAATTGATGGCCAGATAGAGGTCGCCAACAAGATGATCGTACACATTCTGTGCATGTACAACTCAAAGAATGCACACACATGGGATGAGAACCTCCCCTATTTCTAGCATAGCTATAACTGGGCTTTCCATAACTCGAATGGCCACAACCCTTTTGAGGTGGGCTTGGGATTCCAGCCACTATGTTCCATTGATGTTTCCATGATATTTGTAGCTACTCTAGAAGATTTGGCTCATGTCCAGTCTGAACCTAATAAGGAAAAAGGCTTCACTGAGCACATCCAACATATCTACCAGCAAGTCCATGACATTTGGAGAAATCAACTGCCAAGTACAAGTAGCGACATGATCAACATCGGTTGCCACATAAGTTTTAGGTGTGTGACAAAGTCTAGTTTCATTTGCAAAAGGAATGCCTTATCAGAGCCTATAAGAAAATTAGACCACTCTGATATTGTCCTTACACCATTACCAAGGATGTTGGAGACAATGCATTTGAGCTCAGAATTCCCCCATTCCTTGACCTACACCCAGTGTTCAATGTGGATTGCCTTCGACCATACTTCCCACCATTGCTAGACATATTAGACATTGCAGAATAGCTCACACCTATAGAGTTAAATCCAGATTGCTTGGAACAAGCCATAACTAATTGGATCATGGACGTGCAGATCAAGCATACTCGCTAGCAGAAGATTCAACTATATCGAGTTGTCAAAGCAGGCAAACTTCTTCACCAGGGCAAGTGGCTCACCAGGGACCAAGATTCGCAGAAGTTTCCTCATCTCATAGAGGAACTCAATGCAATGGGGACCATTTCTTCTGAAGGGGGTAGGAATGATCCAGGTCGATGTTGGTGGCCACCCACCAATTCCACTTGGAGCCCCACCATTTTTTATTTTAGTTTTTCAGTTTCCTTAATTGTAGCACAATTTCCTATTTTTAGCAGTTTTTTGGGTCGTAAAATTCTAGAGCTGTTTTGAGGCACTAAATGACGTTTTTTTTGGCAATCTACCGCCAATGATTTTTTTGGAAATCTACCCCTAGTCGAACTTGGGAATCGATATCCATGGATTATAGGTTGGGCCTTCCTTTTACTAAGCATGGCAACAACTGTGTTTTTGTGGTCGTCGAAAGATTCTCAAAGATGGCCATTATCGCTGCCTACAAGAAGAATATCACAGTGGAAGCCACTTCTAAACTTTTCTTTGAATGAGTGTGGGTACACTTTGGGAACCCACAATATATCATCGTAGATCGAGACAATAGGTTCCTAAGTACATTTTGGTCCAGTCTCTCATTGATGCTGGACACTAAGCTCACTATGTACACAACTTTAAATCCCCAAACTGATGGCCAGATAAAGGTCGTCAATAGGTTGATCGTGCACATTTTGCACATGTAAAACTCGAAGCATCCACACACATGGGATGAGAATCCCCCTATGTCCGATACAGGTATAACCTGGCTCTCCATAACTTGAATAGCCACAACCCTTTTCAGATGGGCTTGGGATTCCAGCCACTATGTCCCATTGATGTGGCCATGCCATTTGCAGCTACTCACGTAGATTCGAATCATGTCCAGTCCGAAACAGATAAGGCAAACAACTTCATTGAGCACATCCAACATATTCACCAGTAGGTCCATGACATTTTGGAGAAATCAAATGCCAAGTACAAGCAGCAACATGATCAACATCGAGTGCCACACAAGTTTCAGGTGGGCGACAAAGTCTGGTTGCATTTGCAAAAGGAACGCCTTACCGGAGCCTATTGGAAACTCAAACCACTCCGATATCTTCCTTACACCATTACCAAGGCTGTGGGAGACAATGCATTTGAGCTCAGCATTCCCCCATTCCTTGGCCTGCACCCAGTGTTCAATGTGGACCACCTTCGGCCATAATTTCCACCATTACTAGACACATCCAACATTGCAGAACAGCTCACACCAACAAAGTTAAATCCAGATTGCATGGAACAAGCTGCAACTGATCGAATCATGGACACGCAAATCAAGCACACTTGCCAGCAAAAGATCCAACTATATCGAGTTGTCAAAACAGACCAACTCCTTCACCAGGGCAAGTGGCTCACCAGGGACCAAGTTCAGCAGAAGTTTCCTCATCTCATGGAGGAAATCAACGCAATGGGGACCATTGCTTCATAAGGGGGGAGAAATGATCCAGGTGGATATTGGTGGCCACCCGCCAATTCTACTTGGACCCCCACCATTGTTTCTTTCAATTTCAGTTTCCTTAATTGTAGCACAGTTTACTATTTTTAGCAGTTTTTCGGGTCCTGAACTTTTGGAGCTGTTTTGAGGCCCTA